>PVKS010006917.1:0-75679 GCA_004027875.1 Aplodontia rufa | reverse complement strand
TCACTATAATGTGCTGATTCTAAATCCCCTGGAAAGATTCCCAGGAGTGGAATAGCAGGGTCGTATGGGAATCTCTCTTTCTTTTGAGGGAGAGAGAATCAAACTTACTTATTCTTCTGGTTTTTGTTTCTCTGACACTCAATTGTGTATGTGGTGCTGGGGTTTGAACCTGGTCCTTGCACATACCAGGCAAGTGTCTAACTGCTGAGCCACTGCTCCGCCTGCCTGTATTCACTTTCTTATGGTCCACCTCTGATGAGGCTATAAGGAGGTTCTAATATAAGGAGAGAAGCAAGGAGAGAGGATTGGGTAGGCAGCATCTCAGATCACAACACAGTCCGACAAGGAACCAGTCTCCCTGCTCCTCACGCCATTTCTTTTTCTTTCTCTTTTAAGAGTGAGAGAGAGAGGGAAGGAATTAATTTTATTTATCTTTTCATCGGGCCTTTGTTTCTCTGACTCTTAGTTGTGTATGGGGTGGTGCTGGGGTTTGAACCTGGGTCCTTGCGCATGTGAGACAAGGCATACTGAACCAACTTTTGAACCACCGCTCCTCACGCCATTTCAGAGGGAAACTCCTTTACTATGGAGATCGATACGCATTCACGCATCACTTAACAATGGGGATATGTTTTGATAAATGTTGCGTGGACACCATAGAGTGTAATTACGGAAACAAGTGGGTACAACAGCGCTAGGCGACCTGATCTGTGGCACTGCTGTCAGGCATGGTCAACTGCATTAAGCAGTGCATGGCCACAGTGCTATTTATAACCCTCCTGACCCGTTTATTGGAAGGAATTTTATGTGGCCCAAATGGCTCAAAGGCACATTTCACCAAACAAAAGACAGATCTTTTTTCTGGGAACTGGGTCCATACTGTTATTAAGACATTTCTTTAAACAGGAAAAATGCAGAATTAAAAAAAATTTAAAACCAAAATTCATTAATTTTATTTATTTATTAAAATTATTTCCTTTATATTATTTGTGAAATATAGCCAGGTGCAGTGACGCATGTCTGTAATCCCAGCGGCTTGGGAGGCTGAGGCAGGAGGATTGCAAATTCAAAGCCAGCCTCAGCAACTTAGGCCTTAAGCAACCTATCAAGACCCTGTCTTAAGATAAACTATAAGGGGCTGGAGTGGTGGGCCAGCAGAGGACCCTGGTTTGAACTCCAGCACCACATACACAAAAACAAATCAAATACTCATGTTTAATAAAATCAGATGAAATAGTAATACATCAGTGATGTTTGGTACATGGTAGCTAAGAAGGACTTTCTCTTCCACTCAGTGGGATCCTGACAGGCTTAGAGTTTAGTGTAGAGCCAGTTTAAACCTGGCATTTAAATGTTGTTGTTTCTTTTTGAGTTTGGAATTCACAAAGACATTGAGCTGTAGCAACATTGCATCTGCGAAGCAAATAAAATGTCTAACCCTTTTCAGATCCTTAGCCACATCTCCCAGAAGGTGGCAATTCATTTACAACTAAAGGCCACCAGGTGGCAGCATGTAGAAGCAGAATGGTTTATCCAACCTCGATGGGAAAAGAACCTGCTACCTGCGCTTATGTAAAAGGTGCATGAAAGTTGCAGGATTCTGGCCAGCTTTTATAACTCTGCAGGTGTTATGGAAGAAGAACTGATATAAAGGAACAGGAAGCCGAAAGCTCACAGGCATCAATGTGGTTACCTCTCAGCGGTTAAATTTGTAGGATCTTGGCTTAAAGACAGAGCAAGCCTTTGGCAGCCTCCCTGAACAAATGTGATTAGTGTTCTGTTTTGATCTGGTATAATCCTTGATGCATGTTTTTCCCTGTTTTGTAATTTTGTATCATCTTGCAATCAGTAGGTGCTAATAAACGTTCAATTATTAGAGTTTAATTGATTAGGAAAAGGTATGGCATGGTAGGCTAATGCTTTCATTTAGTCAGGTATGATAAGGCTGGACCTTCCAGAGTGTAGAATACTTGGTGTTATAAAGGACTGGACCTGCGAAGGTGGCAAGAGATTCAAACCCAGGTCCTGGACTGATAGTTGAGGCTGTCCTGGGCATCTGAAGTGTTGGTTATGGCAGCACGGTTATCTGTGAGGGCAGAGTTAACATGAGACTGTAGTTAGATATGAGATGTAACTCGAGGAGAACAGCATTAGATAAGCTGTAGAGTTAGCTTTCTACTTAGATACGGCAGTAAAGTGAAAGGTGGAAAGGAAGGGCGACGTAAGGAAAGGCACGCTGTAGGAATCAATAGGATGGGTGCCTGGAGACAGACAGATACAGAATATTTGACTTTCATAATTTTACAATTTTTGCTCAGGGTAGATTTGTTCTGACAAAGAGTAGTCTTTTTTTTTTTTTAATCTTTGTATTGCATAGAGGTTGGGTACAGCGCCAGGCTTACAAAGTTGACATTCAACAAATATTTGAGTTGAATAGTTTTAGGTGGCCACAGTTGACTGTAAGGGGATGGGAGGGACTTGACTAAAGTATGAATAGTTTATTAGCATAATTGTGGAAGCTTTCTCTCTCTCCCTTAACAGTCCTAAGTGCTGACTGAAGCCACCAGGGGGCACTGTTATGCCAAAGTCTATATTACCTGGCTCTCAAACCTGATGTCCTTTAACAAATTCCCAAGTCCCTGGAGTAGTACCAGGAGAAGGGTGGGGAGGTGAGAGGCTTGGTGCAACATTGAAGGGGTGTGCAAGGGCAGGGTCGGCCTCCTAGTGCCTTCTTAAAGGTGGCACTAGGCCCCTCGTTTGTTTAACCCTCCCCCTGGCCCTGCCTGGGAATCTTGAGAAAATTGCAATGGGGGCCGTTCTTCAGAGTCGACAGTTCGGAAGATCTCGAGCAGGGTGGAGGAATCCGGGCTTTCAGAAAGCATGTAGTCATCGGGAGGGATTCTAGTGCAGGTGTGTAGGATCATCACCCTTTGAGAAGCTGCTTCTGCCAACAGCCTCCAATGAGAGTTGCTCACATTCAGTGAAATAATTCTCACCTTGTGTTTGGTTTCGGTGTTGCTGTACTCATTGATTAGCTTTCTGACTTTATAGGGTGTCCAGTGGGTCCTGAAGGCTCTTGCACAAAGCTCCTGTGGTCTGTGTTGTGGGGCTTTTGCCTTGGGCTGCTCCTTGTGGGGTTCTTTGTGTCTGCTCCAGATGGAAGGAGCTCCTTGGACACACACAGTCATATGCACTCACCAGTGCATGTGGGAGCGTAGTTAGCCTTGGCCGTACAGTTAGATAAGGAGTATAGTCAGATACAGCACAAGTTAAACCTTGGAAAGACACAGTTGTGGTGGATACGTGCTGCTTTTGCCTCACCAGCACCATTCCCAGTTTTGGGCCAACAATCGATTTGCCTTGGGAAACGATCCGTCTCCTAATACTAGTCCAAGAAGCTTACTTTTCCTGTCTCTCCAGTTCCTCCTCACTTGAGCTGTTAGGTAGAAGTATTCTCTCCCTGAGAAAAGAGCAGTTACTTCCACTCCAGGACAATGACCAACTGATTGAGAAAGAACTGTTCTCTTTGTGCTGTGACTACTAGCAGAGAAGATGTGCAGGCTTGTGGGAACCCGAGAGTGCCACCAACTCAGAGCCCACAGGAAGGGAGACCAACCCTTTATCTTTGGAGTGCCTAGATCCAATTCTGTCTAAAGCCAGCTTACTTCTGGACTTCCCACTTCCTTGAGAGAGTAAATTTTCTTTTACATGCAAACCAGTTGGAGTGATGTTTTGTCATTCACAATTAGCAGCTGATTAAGACTCAGGGGATAAGGTCATAAAAATCTAGACAAAAGGGTGTGAGAGCTCATAGCAACAGAGTTAGTTTCCCTCTGGGGTAGGAGTAGGACTTAAGAATCAAGCTTCAGATTAGATTCCTCCGACTTCCAGGAGAAGTCCAATTAACTTGGGGCTTAAGTAGAGTGAAACATGGAACCATGGGGAACCCAAAGGGGGGAACCATGGCTGGCACCAATATTGGCTTGTTCTGTCACTACACTTTGTTCTTGATTGTTTGACAATGAACCCCTCCTAGTTGTAAGACCATATTTATCGAACAAAAATTAAAAAAAAAAAGAATCTAGTTTCCTTGAAGAGGACCCTCCTGGTTTGCTCTATGCCTCCCCTCTCAGGTGCTTTTATTCTCTCCAAGAACATCTTTCTAAAAGCCAAATTTTCCCCGAGTGTGAAGTTGTCCAGGAAAAGATTCTACTGAATTTTGAAGAGAGTAGAAATGTTCATCACTTAAAAACTGAAGAATGAGCAAAGACTATGATTATTTAAGTTTTCTCAGAGTATGTATTTGTGGAAGTGAGGGAAGTGAAATTGACCAGCACTGAATAAAAGTGGTTTGAAGATGTAGAAAGTATTTTGCATTATAGGAAACCACAAACTGAATGTGTTACTTGGAATCATGAATGGAAATTTTGCCCTTGTGTTCTTCACATGAGAAAAATTCAGGCAAGAGGGAGAGATTTAGAAAAATTAAGTTTTATTAGGCAAAGTTAGAGTGTGTTATGTTTGGATATAAGGTGTCTCTGGACAGCACATGTGGGAGACAATATAAGAATGTTCAGTGGTGAGATGATTAGAGTATGAGTTAATTACTATCAGTGCATTAGAACTTTGATGGATAAATCATTTAAATGAATGAATGGGTGGTAACCACGGGGAGGTAGGAGTCACCTGGGGGGTTTTATCACCTGGGGGTTTTATCCCCTGGGGATTATGTCATTGCGGGCTCCTTGCGTTCAAGTTCTCTCTGCTTTCTGGTTGGCTTGTCCTGAGCTCCTTTCCTCCTCCTGAACGCTCTTCCACCATGAAGTTCTACCTCATCTTCGGGCCAGAGCAATGGAGTCGGCCGACCATGGACTGAACTGCTGAAACTGTGAGCCAAAATAAACTTTTCCTCCTCTAAGTCGTTCTTGTCCAGTCTTTTGGTCACAGCAACAAAAAGCTGACTATGACAGAGAGTGAAAAGAAACAGGAAGCAAAAAAAAAGTATGTTCTCATATGAGTCAAGTGAAATGAAAGTGAACGAGAGAGGGCTATCTCTTAGGAAAGACTTAGAATTGTATTTATTTGTTGTCCACAAATTTTCTGATTTTAAATGTGAGCAGTGAGTGTACCCCACCTACAGTAATTTATTCCTACCTTGGTCCCTTGATTTATAGCTGTTCTAGTTATATAACTATTTTTGAAGTATTCATGCATGCACACATGACACATAGGTACTCAAGAGAAACCCAGTGGGAGAAGCAAAACTACAATTACAATGAGATATAAATGATATTATAATGAGGCAAAGGCAGTTATTGGTCACTCAGACCAAAAGTCATAGGTCAGAGGTGGTCATATCTTTACTGATCAGAGGGGACTTTTTTTTTTTTACTGCATTCATCTCTATCTTTCTTCCTGATATAGTCTGTCCGGATATTCCATTCAAAGTTGCCTTTTTCCCATGACCCAAGAACCATAGCTACTGTATTATAGGAAGTTAGTTCTCAATCTGGCAAGTAGAACTTTCCATTATCCCCTACAAGTTAACACTTACCATTCTACTCCTCATATCAATTGCTGCCTAACAATGAGGCTGAGGTGCTCAATGGCAGATGACAGATGCTGCCTAGTTCTTTTCAGGGTGGAGATGCCAAAGGGAGAAACAAATAAAAATCTCACCTGACTAAACCCAACTTCAATGTGCTATGATGTGTACAATGCCTAATCAGGAGAACTGGTCTTTCATAATTAGCTCTCTGTCCCTGCCTCTGCACCCACTCTGTGTATGGGGTTAATCCTGAATGCTACGAATTTGTCCCTGGCCGACTTAAGTAAAATGACAGAAAAGGATATTGATTGACAGTGTGGAGTAACTTACAGCATAATGAGAAAAACTGGATCCTGGGAAATGTGTGATTGGAAAACTCCAGGCTTCTATACAGCAATGACCACCACATGGAATTGGGGAGGGGTGTTCTTCAACGGAAAGCAAAGAGCTATTACCAAAAGGTGAGGTAAGGGATTTATAAAGCAGAAACAAGATACCCCATCGGGATCCCTGGCTGACTTTGCTTTGACCTCTACTCATGCCACTCCCCAGTGGGACTTCTTGGAAGCAATGAGCCATGTTGGTTCCCCATGGTGGGTATTTGGGTTGGGTGATGCTGCTTAGGTCGATTCAGATTGACTTGTTTAGAAGAATCTCGGTTTCCTCTGAGGAAGTCAGTGCTCTTTGTTTTTTCTCTGCTAGAATTGGACATTTACTCTTCAGAAATTAAATATAACTTTTCATGCAAACACTGAGTAACTCTTTTTTAAAAACTTTCCTTATATTTATCAGACACATTTATTAAGTGCTCACAGTGTGCCTGACAATTCTAGATGTTGCCGTGTGGATTTCGTGCTTAGGGAGTCTCTACCGTGGGTCTGCACTGTTGAAGGTGCCAGGGTTACGAAGAGCAAAATAAAGTCCCTGCCTTCATGAATGGAACCTACCACTGAATCCCCAGTACGTAGCTCAATAAATATTTGTTGAAGGAATAACTGAATGACACATGCTATTCTATGTTGCTTCAAGCAGGGCTTTATGGTGGAATAACTCCATGGTGTGACATTGGAGCTTAAATATCTATTTTTCTAATTTTTTCTCCTTGCTTATGCATTTCCCTCCAACTCTAAGAAGGTGTCAACAAATTCTTACATGTGGGTGGGCTAGGGGGACTCCAAACTACACTAGTTGTTTTTAAAACAGACTCTAGTATTTTCTCTGTCATGGAGAAATCTGAAAATAGGGTCCTGCCTTTTTCAGAAACAGCTGCTTGAAAACAAGCAGCTGATGGGTTCTGTGAGTCACCAGTTGCCCCAAGGGACTGCCTACTCCCCCGACATCAGGTGCCCAGGGCTTTTGGTAAATGTCAGATGCTATGTGTGGTCGGTGGTGTTGGTGTCAACTCAGGCAGAAGGAACAAACTAGCACCATTCTAAAAAAAGGGGAAGCTTGCTGTTCTCCTGTGAATGATGTCTGAAACAGAAAGTGGGTTTGTCAAAGCATGGTCTCAGCTACCTAGGCGTTGAAGCTGGAGAGTTTGGTAGCCTTGATGTTCCTATCCACAGACTGCTTTATCAAAAAAAGAAAAATACTTCCCAGAACTATTCAACTTATGCATTTCTCTCCAACTATAAGAAGCTGTCAATAAATTCTTAAATGTGGGTAGGTTAGGGGGACTCCAAACTACACTAGTTGTTTTTAAAACAGACTCTAGAATTTTCTCTGCCATGGAGAAATGTGAAAATAGGGTCCTGCTTATTTCCTAGTTCTGCCTTGAAAACAAGCAGCTTGTAGACTTCTGGGAAGATGAATACTATGAAAAGCACTGGTATGGTAATCTTTAATAAATACACACATCAGTTAAAAAGAACAAGGTAGTATTGTGCACACTGACAAGGATAGATCTGTAGGATGTATTCTTAAGCAGAAAAGGCTTGCAGACTAATGCATTCATACTTATATTAAAACAAAATTTAGCACCAATAATAACAGCACACACAATGGAGACTACATCACAATAGGTACTTATGCAAATGTGTGTCCAGAAAAAGGGTTGCAACATGCTGGCAATACTGGTTACCCTGGGGAGGGTGGAAAGGGGATCACGATTGTGGATAGTGGTCAAAGGGAACTTGAACTATAATATTTCAGTATTTTAGAGAAATGTTTCATTTATGAGTTTGAAAACTAAAATCAAGTTAGGAAGAAAAATAATAGTAGTTGTTAGAGTAGGCATACTCTACACATGATCCTTGGTAAGGCAAGGCCTTCGCCTCTTGATCAAGTTTATTAAATAGACCTAGCTCTGTGGCTTTCCATAAATACCCTATCTGAAACAGATCACATAAAAGGTGCCCACATGGGGCAGAGGTACAAATATGAAAGGAAATACAGGCATATGCAAGCCACACAGTGTTGGAACCATTTTCCCCCGGAGACCTAGATTATTTGGTTCGATCAGCTCTGTTGAATTCTGATATTTCTATAGGCTTTAGAGTTTTTAAATAATCTCAATTGGGTCTCATAACAGTGACTAGGAGGGTTAGATTTGTCCTCTCCATTTCACAGATTAGAACATTGAGATTCAGAAAAATTGACTTATCTAAAAATCAAAGTTAGCAAAGGGAGCTGAATGCTTCTCTAATTCCTCCATTCTGAACAAATCCAACTCTCTCAGTTGGCAGTACCTGTCAGACCCTAGATTTCGTCTTTTTTGCTAGATGAATCCACACTTTGGCAGCACCATTTACCTACTGTCTACTCAAACCTAGGAAGATTGACTTGAAATCAAAATCCATTTTCAGATCATAGTTGTTTCTGCCACGGGGATTTTCCAGCTGGCCAGAAGTTTGCTTTCAAGAATAATATACTCAGCTTTCAATCCAGCACCAGCTATAAGTGATAAATGACTTGGTGCTGGGCTTGGTGACAGCTGATAACTCCATCACACCCCACTAACATTTAATGATTGGTTCATATTCCATCTCTACAACTAAGTCAGAGGCCACAGGGGACTTATTTTTCCTTATCCTTCAGTAGCCTCTCAATTAGGGCAAGTCCCACAGCCTCATGCTGTAGCCAGAACAAGACAAACCTACAAGTAGCAACGTACTTTTAAAAATAATACACCACCTATGAGCATTGGAATTTCTGAAAATCAGCTTTTGGCCTTCCTCCTCAGCTCTCCAATCTTGCACCTCCCACACTCCTGTCTCAGTCAGTGCAACTCACCCTTCACAGCTGTGAACCCTAAACCTTGGACCCCTTTTGCACACTCTACTTAATGTCTTTTACGTAATCTTTTCGGTTCTATCTTCTAATTTCATTCAGAGTTCAACCATTTCTTACCACCAATACTGCTACCATCCTGGTCTAAACCGCTGTCATCTGTCACCAGGAACATTGGCATAACCTCCATATGTATATCTTAGAATAGCCCTTGGCACCCAGTTTCTTTTAAAGACAGCAGCTAAAAGGTCTGATTGCCATCTAGGTCATTCCCTCTATTCAAAACCCTCCAATGATTTGCTTAGCTCACATGGAGTAAAATCCAGAGTCCTTGTGATGCCCCACAAGGTTTAACCTTCCACAATCTTCTAGTACTCCCTGTCCAGTCACTTTGTCTCCAGGGACCCTGGAATCCATATTCTTTCTCAGGTAGCCTATAGTTTACTCTCTCTTCTAGGATATTGGTCTTCACTGTGCCTGAAATTAGTCTTCCTTGGCTATCATGCCTAGCTTGCTCATCTTCAGGTCTTTGCTGAAATGTCATAGCCTCAAGGAAGCCTTCTGTGATCACCCCATTAAAAAACTGCAGGCACCCTTCCCTCCCCCACTTCCTGCCTTCAGTGTAAAGGCTCTCTCTCTCTCTCTTTCTGACACCTCTTTTTTTTTTTTTAAAGAGAGAAGGACAGTGAGAGAGACAGAGAAAGAGAGAAATAACTTTATTTAGTCTTTCACATGGCCTTTGTTGCTCCAACACTTAGTTGTGTACGTGGTGCTGGGGGTCGAACCAGGGTCCTCATGCTTGCCAGGCAAGCCACCACACCAGCCCGCTCTCTGACACCTCTTATCCCCTTCCCTGCCTTATTTTTTCCCCCTAGAATCCCCCACCTTCTTCTTCCATCCTAAATAATGTACTTGTTTCCTCTGCCCACCGCCCTGTGTAGAGTGTTTTCCCCTCGAGAGTAGGGCTTTTTAAATTTACTTTCTTCACTGACATATCTCCACCTCCTGGCACATAACAAATGCTCAGTAAATATTTCAATAAATCAGATTGGCACAGACAAAAAATAAGCTTGCGCTTTGTCTTGGTGGGAGTAGGGAACATAGGGAAATACTCTTGTATGTCAGAGTATGAACTGGGATTATTAATTGGAGAGCAGTTTGGCAAGATTCATCAAAATTAAAAAGGCATCTTACCTAGGACCCAGCAATTCAACTGCCATTTATTCAATGGATATTTTTAAGGATATGGCCAAATATGTTAGTTGAAGGATGTTTGCTGAAGCTTTATCTTAATAACAAAAGTCTGAAATTAATCCAAAAGTTCATCAATAGGAGTCTGGTTAATAACCTAAGGGCATTCTTATAAGACTGTATTACACACAACTGCTAAATTGACAGAGAAAGATACACGCACACCGATATGTCCCCATGACATACTGAGTGAAATAACCCAGGGGCAGAAATGTGTGGAATATGTTGTTGTTTGGATAAAAAAGGAAGATATGTGTACATATACTTAACGATTTTATATAGACAAGCATAAGGAACGCAACTGTGCAAATAAGGTATAAATAAACATAACACACCGCTCTGGAAACTCCCAAGGGTTCTTTGTTTTTATTTGTTTGTTTTCTTTTTTGCTGGGACTATTCAAGGAATAGATTTTTGAAAATATTTTTAAAAAATCATACATTGCTAATATAGCATGTGAAAAACAAAATAAACAAATTACCCCCCCTTCTCTACTGCATCCACCCTGCGTCTTTTGCTAACTCGTGCGGTGTGGGGCTGCCAAGTTCAAAAACGCTTTAAACTCTGCTTTGAAGGCGGGCGGGCGGGCGGGCGTTGACTTTTATTTCCTGCCGCGGCGAAGCCAATAAAAAGTATGAATAGACTCGCCCGACCTCGTGCGCGGTGGCTCCAGGGCTTTTCCCTAGCTGCCCTCCTCCGGACCCCGCTGCCAGCCTGCAGCTGCAGTCTGGCTGGAGTCCCGGCTTCCTCCTTAGAGGGCAGCAGCGGGGCGTCTCGGGGACGCATGCGCCCCAATTTGCGCCCGGGGAATTAGAAGAAAGGGTGGGAGGAAAAAAAAAAAAAAAAAAAAAGCTCGACCGAAACGCAGGCGGCGGGAGGCGCTCGGCCTGCAGCCGCTGGGTCCGGGAGCGCCTCTGCCCTCGCCCGCGTCCCCGGCCGCGGCGTGATGCGCAGGGACCGGCGCGCGACGCTCGGGCCACCACTGTCCCCGCACTTGGACGCCGGCCGGGTGGCCCGCGCCCCGGCCGAGATCGCCAGCCGCGGCGACTTGTTCCAAGACTCCGGCGTCCGAGGGGACCCTAGATCTCCATGGGGCTGAGGGACTGGCTGCGGACCGCGTGCTGCTGCTGCCGCTGCGAGTGCCTGGAGGAGCGCGCTGCGTCCGAGAAGGAGCCCCTGGTCAGGTGCGTGCGCCGCCCGCGCGATCTGGGGCTCCGGGCCGCACCCGCCGCGTGCTGCCTGCGCTGGGGAGGGGGCTTGCTGCAGGGTCGCCCCAGGCGCAGACCCAGCCCCTGGATCCCTACCGGCTGCCTTGGGTGAGAACTTTTAGACCCAGGTGCCTTGGTAAGATTGATTGATTTTGCCAGAAAACACAAACCCTTGCGGGCAGCTGAGACCCAAGTGAATGCCTGTGGAAAGTGCCAAGAATTCGGGTGCAGGAAAGTAGGGAACAGGTTTCCATAAAGATCTCGTGAAAGACAACTACGATGGGGCGTTTGATAGGTTTATTACAGTGAAGTACGCAACTGAGGATTTCTGTGCCACTCAGCAAAAAAAGTTAATACCTCGTCTTTCAGAGTTGTTACCAGATGTTGACAGTTTCAGTGACTGAGCACCAGGAAATGTTTTACACATAAAAAATGCACATTGTGTCGGACACAGCCTATTCACTAGCATGTTGATTCATTGTAGACTAAGCTATGAAATGTGAATAACTATAATGCTCATTAGCTATGTGCTAAGAGGCTTTATGAAGAAACCCACGCTTGTTCAGGGCTGTGATTTTTAAGCCATGATTTTATATCTTGAGTCGGCTGAAATTAAGCTTCCACTAGGTCAAGCCTCAGGGGGAGATATGACAGAAACGGAATGTTTAAAATGAAATTAGGAAACAGTGTCTAAGATGGAATTCCAGGGTTGGGTGAGCAAGCATTCAAACCAGGGTTTCTTTCTTATGAAGTGTGCAAATAGTATAATAACACTTTCACAACTCTTTCTAAAGCATGAGTTACTTTTTTTTAACTCAATCAAGTAGAATCACTTCTCTGGACTTTGAAGATCTTATGTAACCCCTTCCTGTATGTCAGCTCTTATTTTCCGGTACATTAAACACTGTACTTCTTGCCACCGCAGGAACAATCCACTGTGATCCTTCCAAGTTTGCCACAAGTGGTGACCTTTTGCCTGTCCACTTCTTCCTGCATACTAGTTTTCAAGGCCTCCTCAAGCTGCCTTTGGTTATATTACATTCATCTTCTTCTGTGATGTAGAACTTTGAATTTATCATCTGCCTCTTCCTGTTTAGCAAGCACACATGTATGTCATGTTTATTATATATACACACATAGCCACGTGCATAATACATAACATTTTTTATTGTTTCTGCTGCTGGTATATCCCCTTAGATTTCTAGATTATTGTGGGCAGGGAGAAAGTGTGTCATCTATTCCTAGTTTAAAGGTAGTGGGTAACAATCTAGCGTTTCATGTATGGGTGTCACTCAAATTGTCAGTGCTCTTAGTTAATATGAAATGCAGCTTTCAGCTTAGTTTCATCCGCAGAGCCTCAGGTATTTCTGATGTTCTGTCGAAGATTGCTATTCTGATTAATAATTCTGGTCATTTTAAAACCTAGATCTCTTGTCTTGGCTTACATCCAGTGATGTAAGTCGGTGAATTTTGCGAGGGATTTTTAGGAAGACAGGGTCAGATGAAGCAGCTTTGCTGGGTGTTAATGTGTCAGATGCCCTGGATGAGTCACCCAACTGGATGAGCAGGCGTAAGTTATTAAACTCATTTGTGCCTCAATTTCCTTGTCTGTAAAATGGGATGATAATAGTACATACCACAAGGGATTGCAGTGAGAAATGAAAGAAGATAATACATGTCAAGTGCTTAATATAGTGTCTGACACATAATAAAACTCTCAATAAATTTCAGTTATTATTAATTATTATTGTTATTTGGAGCATGTAAATACGAGTGGGCTGGTCTCATGTGGTTTAGGTCATTCTGGCACTATTTGTTTTTTTTTTTTTCTTCCAGGACTGAGTACTGAACTCGGGGCCTTGCGTGTGCTAGGCAAGTGCTCTGCCACTGAGCTAAATCCCCAACCCCTCTGTCATAACTACTTCAGAACATAACTATTCAACATAACTATTTCAGAAGAGCAGCTTATTAATGGACATGTGGAACAGTGGTACATGCATATGGGTGGGCATCTGCAGGGTTTTTCCTACACAAGTCATCTGAAAGTCTCATTTGAAATCTTTTTTTTTAATTTGTTTTTAATTTTTTTAAATGTCCAAGTCAGTGTATCTTTTTTTTTTTTTTTTAAATCAGGGATTGAGCCCAGGAGTGCTTAACCACTGAACCACATCCCCAGCCCCTTTCTATATTTTATTTTTAGACAGGTACTCACTAAGTTGCTGAGGCTGACTTCTGAGACCGGCTTTGAACTTGCAATCCTCCTACCTCAGTCTCCCAAGATGTTGGGATTAAAGGCGTGCGCCACCACGTCTGGTTTCAGGGTATGTTTTTAGTCGTGCAGCCATCACCTTTATCTGATTCCAGTGCCTTTTCATCAACTGCAAAAGAACCCCTGTACCTATTGGCAGTCACTTCCTATTCTTCCCGCCCCTTCCCTAGGCATCTGCTTTCTGGTACTCTAGATTTGCTTGTTATTCTGGACATTGCTTGGAGTCATCCAACACGTGGCCACCTGTGCCTGTCTTCTTTTACTTAGTGTAGTGGTTTCAAGGGTCATCCTGCTGTAGCAGGTATCAGCACTTTATTCCTTTTCATGGTTGAATAATATTCCGTTGTATGAATATGTCACATTTTGTTTATCTGATCATCTGTTGTTGATGGACATTTGGGTTGGTTCCCTTTTTTGGCCATTATGAGTAATCCTGCTGTGACCATTCATGTGTAGGTTCTGTGTAGACATGGCTTCAATTCTCTGGGGTAAACCCCTGAGAGTGGAATTGCTGGGTCATATGGTAACTGTATGCTTACTTTTTGAGGAACTGCCATATTGTTTCCCAAAGAGACTGGCTTGAAATATTGATGTGCTGAAGTCATGTGGCCAGATGGTCTGAATTATTGTTTTATCGACAACTTCATTCTTCATGTCTGATTTTTTTGTTTTGCTTTTATAAAATGAAAGTTTGTACAGGCATCTTTTCCTCTTTCACCAAATCCTTTACTATCTACAAAAATGGCTTCAGGTTTTATTTCACTCCCCAGAATAGCATTGCCTGGAAGAGGTGCCATCAGGGGACACCACGTTTGTCATCTGTGTGCACGGTCACCTCCAGTCCTTTCTCGGAACGCACAGGGACTCTTGTTAGTTTGGGAAAAATAGCTTTTAGCTCATTTGCCAGTCTGACTCTGCCACTTAGGTTTGTTGGCTTTTTCTGGAACCTTGTAGCTGTGGCGGAAGCTTGTACCTTCTCTGAAGTGCACCTGTGTTTCTCTCTCCGCTGGTTTGTTTTTCTTCTCCCTTTCTCAGAAATATTTTGAGGGCGCCCCTGACAAGCAGCTCATCTTGAGATGGCCATGACCTTCACCGTGTTCTCCGCTGTCCTTTCTTTCACACACTGAGATGTCTTTAAAGAACACTCATCTCTGCACACTCTCTCCTTCTCCACCATTATTACTATTATTTTCTAGAATCACCTGGCAGACTGGCTGAAAATGTAGCCTGGGATCATCCCAAACATTGTGACTTTCAGGTCTGGGGTGGGGCCTGGGACTCTGCATTTTATTTTTTAACGAGAGAGAGAGAGGGAGAGAGAGAATCCGTTTTATTTAGTTTTCACGTGGCTTTCGTTGCTCCGACACTGTTGTGTTCGTGATGCTGGGGTTTGAGCCCACGTCCTTGCACGTGCATGCCAGGCAAGCGCTGTAACCACTGAGCCACCGCTCCGGCCCCGGGGACTCTGCATTTTAGTAAGCACACTAGGTGGGCTGGCATTCTGTGGTCTGGGGGTAGACTTCAAAAGGCATAGCCCTAAAAGCTTATGCTTGAGATGGAATGGAGGGATGGAAGACTTTTGTGCGGCAAGCCATTTAGCTAGTATCCTTTTTATTTGAGTAGTTATTTGGCTCCTACTGTTTGTCAGACTCTGAAATCTGGTTTCTGTCCTCTGTTTAATTGCATGAAAATTGCTCCGTCGGAAAGTTAAAAGAGAAAGGAGTTGGGTGTGCTTTTTTGTGTACGTGGAGTAGCTCTCTGCTGACCATTCGCCTCTTCTTTCACATTTCCTCCTTGGCTTCTCCGCTCTGGAGTTCTCGTCTCCTTGCCTGTGATCAGCCTACTCCACCCGGTGCCTTTGCCAGTGTGGTAAGTGGTGGTGGAGACCTGCTTTGTTTTCTTTTTACTTCTTAACACTCTACTTGCTGCTTAAGGCCCATTGGCGTTGCTACCCTTCTGATGGAGTGGAGCTGTAACCCTGGAGAGGCCGGAGGCCCTAGCCCAGGTTAAAGGCTGAATCTTACATGCCTTCGAATCTGTCCTCTTTAGTGTGCCACAGTGAAGGAAGAGTTGAGAATGGACTTTTTGATGAATAATAGTTGTAACGTTCATCTTTTAATTGCGTGCTATGTGTACATTTAAAATAATTATTTAAAACAAAATTTTTTGAAGAACAGTGAGAGACACCCACAAACCCAGCACCCACCTTAAGAACATACTAGTAACAGAATTGAAGCCTGGCACATGTCTCCCATAGCTTCATCCTCCTCCTACCTCCAAAGGTGGCCTCTGAATGGCCTCTGTGCTTAGCATTCTTAAATTTATGTGCATGGTGCATACTCCATGTAGCTCAGGTGTGAATGAGATTTTAAAAAAATGTCCATTGCATTTAAATGTCACTATGACCAAGTAAGGTAGGTGTTAGTTATCTGCATTTATAGACGAGGAAGTCAAGGCTTAGAGAAGTTAAGTAATAAATTCAGAGTCACAGCTAATTAGAGAGCCAGTACTTACATCCATGAGTGTCTGGCTTCAAAGCCCGTGCCTTGGCAGAAAATTTACGAAACTACCACATACGTTCCAAAATTAACAGAATATTTATTTTCTAGAGCTTATCAGGTATCACTGCCTTAGCCTCTGTCCATTTTGGCCCCTTCCTCCTTCCCTTTTTCTAGATCCTTCGTTATCGAAATTCTTCCATTTAGATGGACCAGCCTGACCTGTGAACCAAGCCCAGTGCGGGGTGGGAGACCAGAGTCCTAGTCCCAGGTATTAACCAGCTGTGATTTGTGGGAACTCTCTAAACTTCCTTGGACCCTCATTTCTTCTGTAAAACTGGGGAGATCCATCTTCAACTATGATCTGGAAGGGCCCTTTCAGGCTTGATCCTCTTTCTGTGGACTTGGGTTAACTGACATTCCATGGGACCCTCTGAGGCTGTCTGTAGTATTGGGAAAGAACCTGAAGTCCCAGAAGTGTGTGTCCTGATCATTTGTCAATTCTCCAGCTGCCCGGGGCTGCCTCACCAGTGAAGTTAAGTGGGCCTTCCTTTTTTTTTTCTTTTCTTTTCTCTCTCTTTTTTTTTAAAGATATCATTTTTATTTTTTGTGACTCAGGGAATCAAACCCAGAGCCTCTCACATGTTAGGCAAATTGCTGTACCACTGAGCTACACCCAGAGCCCCTTAGTAGGTGTTTCTAATGCAAGGAAACTTAGAACAAGTCCAGGCTTGGAGAAAGCACTCGAGGCCTGGTCCTGAACCAAACTTCAGTCCCAAAGAAAGCCAAAGGCTCCATCAACCTGTGAGTCACACACTCACTGTCTTCTCTCCTCAGTGCGATCGCGGTCGGGGAAGATCTGAATCATGTAAGATTCATCGCATCAATCACCCCTGTAAGGCTTGAGGTCCTATAGCCGCTCTTCCCTGTGCTGAGTGCATTTCTCAAGTAGGGTACATGTGATCAAAACGAAGACAAGGGCACACCAGTTTGCACCTAGGAGAAGAGGGTAGCACGGGGGCTTGTTCTGGATTGACTGTCTCCGTGATCATTTGTGTGTAAAATGTCTTTGAGTCTAGGGTCTCTTGTTACTGATGAAGAGAAACAGTTGGGGTGTGTGTTCTCAGTTTCCTTGTGCTGCTGCAATAAACTTCCTCCAGCTTGGCAGCTCAAAGCAACAGACACATCCTTTCACAGTTCTGTAAGTCCCTAAGTCAGAAACCAAGGTGTGGACAGGACTGCAAAGCCCCGGGATGCCCTAGACATTGTGGCTTCTGGGGGCTTCTCCTGCTGCCCGGCTTGTGGCAGCTCCAATTCAATCCTTACCTCCTCTTCTTCCACTTGTTCCTCCTCTTCTGAGTCTCAAATCTCTCTCTGCCTTCACTTATGAGAATAGCAATCATTGGATTTAGCATACACCCTAAAATACAGATGATCTCATCCAAGATCCTTAATTACATCTGTGAAGCCCATTTCCAAATAAGGTCATGTTCATAGGTACTGGGGGTTAGAATTTGGACACATCTTTTTGGGGAACACTGTTCAGTTCATTAGTGACTAGTTGGGGGGAATGAGTGAGCTCAAAGCATTGGTTTTCATTTCACTTTTGTGGCGTAGCTTTCTTCCGTCTGTGATAGAGGTCTGCCCTTCCCATGTAAAAATCCACTTGAGCGTGGTTTGAGGTCCTGGAGAGAGGGACAGTGAGAGAGAGAGAAAGAGAGAATTAATTTTATTTAGTTTTCCCTGTGGCTTTCGTTGTTCCGACACTTCGTTGTGTTCGTGGTGCTGGGTTCGAACCTGCGTCCTTGCGCGAGCCAGCAAGCGCCGTAACTGCTGAGCCACCGCTCCAGCCCCCTTATTCTCTCATTTTTATTGACTGTTAATAACTGACAAGCATCATCGTCACTATCTGGTTGTTCAAAAAGAATTAACAGCGATGGTTAATTTAACCATCAGTAGCTCTCTGAGCTTCCTGTTTTACACTCCTGTCAATGCCATGTGTAACTTCCGTTCTGGCTAAAAATGCTGCACGCATTGAACTCAGAAGAGACACCAGGGTTTTATTTTTCTACAGTACCTGAATTCTCATTAGGGAAAAATAAAATAGCATCTCAGTTTGAGCTAGGTGATGATTTTGTGTCCACATGAGGGGTTGTTCTAAGAAGGAACTGAATTTCCCTGAATGGCAGAGACCCTAAAGGAATGGTGTAGTCTGAGTCACCTTGCTCTGGGACACAGGCAAGGGGAGGGGGCAAGGGGAGGGAGAGGCGTCCCTCCCCTCTGTCTTCCCTGCCCTTGTGCCTCTGAGCCTGTATGGTTGTGCTTAGGCTCGGATGCCCTGTTCCCTGTCGCAAGTGCTGTGTGACTGCTAATTGCAGCCATGCCGAAACCCTGGGGGCCATGGCTGGATCTTGTTACTTGTGGTAGTTGTGTTCTATGAAGCCATCTTGACGCTGAATATGTGCATACTGGCCCGCTGCTTCTCAGGGAAGTGCAGAGAGAGTTGGGTTCCTGTGAGCCGATTCACTGGCTAACCCTAACACAGTCCTGTTTTATGTGTTTCTACTCAAAAAGTCATTTTATTTAATATGTATTTTCGGTTCATTAAAATTGAGCTCATGCCCAAGCTGTCTGAGTGAAGTTTCTCTAACACCTGTATCTTAGCACATGGGGATGGCTTTAAGCAGTGAAATCAACAAAAAATAAAAAAAAAATGCAAAATATATCACTGACTACACCACAAAAGAGGCACTTGATTCTGGTACGAGTGCTGAAAACAAGAAGATGGAGCATTAACCTCGATTGGGACGTTCCACCTCCATTTTCCACTGTACGCATCCACGAATGACCTGAAACCATCACTAGGATTGGTTTTAGGGTCACAAGTAGATTTTAGTGGGAGAATTTGAAAACGTGGACTCCGTGGATCATGTGGACCTGTGACCTCCACTTGACATTGAAGAAGGGAGGCGCAGGGAGCTTTTCTAACACCTGGCTGCACTGGCGTTCACATCCTTCTGTGTCTGAGTGCCTCCGCTGGGAGGTGTGTCACTGGCTGCAGGTACAGTGTGTGCTAGAAACCGCTCAGTACAACACATTCTCTGAATTATGAAAGTTTGGGGTCCAGAAGCCCCAGGCTCTTTTTCCGGTCCTGAGGCCAGAGACCTGGTGCCATTGCAAAGGAAGTGTAGGGGTAAGGGATGGCTTAAAAAAGAGAGTCACCGACCAGTCTCTTCTTTATGTAGCGTTTTCATGGTTCGGTGTGGATTTGAGCTGATCAAATCGTCTTCCACTCCCAGAAGGAAAAGTGCTAGCGGATGTGTTGGTGTCAGCAAGGTCTCCTAGACTGTGGCCCAGATGGCCTGATTTCCCTCCCACAATGTGCAGTGGTTTCCTAGAGCCAGGTCTGAGCAGATTGGGAAGAGTTGACGCATTTGATACCTGGCTTCCTGCAGAAACCTGTAGGGTACAGCCCAGCCCTGGACCAGACAGTGACTCACAGGAAGTGCCTGCAGAGACGCAAAGGACTCTATTGCAGGACGGTGTCATGGCACCAGGATTCCAAGGCTGGCACTTGAGGTGTGTCATAGGGCGGTTCCAGAGCAGGACCTCAGGCCCCTTAAGTAGGAGGGCAATGCTTTATGGTAAGTCAGCTGCTCATAGTTCACAAGATGACTTTTAAAGGTTTTCTCCCCTGGCAACCCACAGAATCCCTCTTCTTCTTTTGTGTCTTGCATTAGTCAGTCTTAGGGATGTTGGAAGTTCCCCCAAAATGACATTTCTTTCTTTTATATGTCATGTGATCTAGGTTTCCTGGAATGTTCTAGATATCTTGAAGTGATTATATCAGCACACCTTTGTTGAAAAAGTACATTATGCATAAAATAGTTTACTTTGTTGGAGACTCACGTATTTTTTAGTTTGGCTAATAAATATTTGTTTTGTGCCAAATAAAAATATTTGCTGTGCCTTTTTTTTTTAGAGAGGGGGGGGAGAGAAAGAGAAAGAGAGACTCAATTTTATTTATTTTTTTCATCAGGCCTCTGTTTCTCCGGCACTTAGTTGTGTATGTGGTGCTGGGGTTTGAACCCGGGTCCTTGCACTTGCCAGGCAAGAGCTGTAACCACTGAGCCACTACTCCAGCCCAGCAGTCATCCTTTAAATGTAAGAGTGTGTATACCTTGTACTAGTCGATGGGGTCCTGAATTAACTCTTAGTTTTAATTTAAGCTTTAAAAACCTTGTGTTCATGTGAATGTATCACAGACAAAAAAAAAAAAAAAAAGACATACAAAAATATGTACCGTATAGCCGGGCACGGTGATACGAGCCTGTAATCCCAGCAGCTCAGGAGGCTGAGGCAGGAAAATCACAAGTTCAGAGTCAACCTCAGCATCTTAGGGAGGCTCTAAGCAACTCAGTGAGACACTGTCTCAAAATAAAAAATAAAAAGGGCTGGGGATGTGGCTCAGTGGTTAAGTGCCTCTAGGTTCAATTCCCAGTACAATAAATAAATAAAGTGGACAGTGTAAAGAATACCTGTAAAGTTCTGGCTCCTGTGCCCACCACCCAGGCCCAGAGATAGCCACATATCTCCTCCCCGATCGGATCTAGACTTCTGAGACAGTCATTTCCTTAAATTTCTTTACAGCCGTACGACCTCTGTGTGCATCTTAGAGATGCACATTAGTTCTGTTTAAGCTTCATGTAGATGGGATTAAACCTTGTGTGCCCCTCTTTGAGATCCTCCATGTTGTTGTGAGGAGCTTACTTCACCGTTCTTCTTGTCTCTAGTATGCTCCGTTGAGTTCACCTTTTCTGTACGTGGACATTAGGGTGGTTTCCAGCTTGGGGCTGTTAAGCATGGTTTAGATTTTAAAGCAGAATGTAAGGTGAAATTGCTCATCCTTCGACCACACTGGACTCCCCCTGGTTCTTTAGCTATACTAAGCATACCTCTGCCTCAGGGTCTTGGCACTGCTCACCCTCTCTTCCTAGAATATTCTTCCTCTGGTTACCTGCATGGATAACTCCCTCCCTTTATTCAGATCGCT
The DNA here is from genome assembly GCA_004027875.1 of Aplodontia rufa. Taxonomy (NCBI): domain Eukaryota; kingdom Metazoa; phylum Chordata; class Mammalia; order Rodentia; family Aplodontiidae; genus Aplodontia; species Aplodontia rufa. The sequence goes on along the minus strand of PVKS010006917.1, from coordinate 54,624 downwards.
GCTTAAAGTCATCTTGTGAGAAAGTTCTTCCTTGACCACCGCCATTAAAGCGGTGCCCACCCCCTTGGTCTGAACTCTGTTCATTGTGTATTTCTTCATACTCTTGCCCATCATCTGACACAAACCTGTGTGCTTGTCATCTACTTCCTCCCACAAGACTGCAAGCCTGACCTTCACAGATTTAACCAGCAGCAATGTGAAGAGCTCGACAGCTGGAGCTCAACAGATTCTACCTTCATCTCTCCTGCTCAGAGCCCTGTGAACTCAGGCAAGAGTTGACTCATTGTGCCAATATTTATCGAGCGTCTACTATGTGACAGGTGCTGTTCTAAGCACTTGAGATCCATCACTGAGCAAAAAGAAAATACAGATTCCTGTCCTCGTGGGGCTTTTATTCTAGTGGTGGTAGGGAAGGGGCACAATCAACAGTAAATATAATGAATAAACTGGGAGATAAGTGTAGCAAAAAGAAAAGGTGGAGTTGGGGATGGAGACTAGTGTGCAAATTTAAGTAGGCTAATCAGGGCAGGCTTCATAGAGGAGGTGACCTTTGAAGTGGGAAAGGAAGGAGGCATGGGAGCATCTGGAAGAAAATGATGTGGGCAGATGGATCCGCCAGTGCAGGGGCCCTGAGGTAGGAGTGTGACTGATGGGTTCTGGGAATGGCAAACAGTGGTTGGGGTCCTGTAGAGTCTTTGGACTACTGTAGGATTTTGGCTTATACTCCAGTTGAATGGTTTTGAGCAGAAAGATGACATGATCTGATTTGCACATTAAAGGGAATGACTCTCACCAAAGAATAGAGCAGCAGGTGGGAAGCAATGATGGAAAGAAGATCTCAGTTAAGAAAACTACTGTGCGCTTGCCTAGCACACACAAGGCCCCGAGTTCAGTCCTCAGCCCTGAAAAAAAAAAAAAAAGAAAAGAAAAAGAAAACTACTCTGGGAATTTGTGGGCAAGACTTAAGCCTTAGGCCCAGGTGTCCTGGTAGAGGTGGGTATTTTGTGAATGTAGAGCTAATAGGCTTTTCAGGTGGATTGGAGGTAGGCGCGAGGGAGTCAGGATGACTTCAAGGTCTGGTGGATGGGAAGGACGGAGTTGCTGTCGCAGGACTGGGGAGCCTGCCAGCTGGCAGTCAGGAAGACCAGGTGCTGGTTTGCACACGCTGAGCTTGTGCTGTCTGCGGAGCATCCAAATGGACAAGAAGTCTGAAATTGGGTCTCAGTGGGAGATGCAGGCATAGATTCGGGAGTCTTCCGTAGGTGGATGCTGGCCCCTCTGCTTACGTGCTCCAGGAGCTCATCTTCCTGAGCCCCAGCATTTTCTCTGTTGGAGGAAACAGAAGGAGGGTCTGCCCTGCCTGCCCACGTGCACACAGGGCAAGGCCTCACAGAGTTGTGCTTCAGCATGTGGGCATGCGGGAGGGCGGGAAGCCCAGAGGGCAGGAGTGCAGCAGGGGGTGTGGAGCCAGCTGTGGGGCTTTCTTCACGTGGCAGAGGCCCTGTTCCTGGGGTTGAAGGAAGTCCTGAGCCATGGTTTAGTGCTGAGAAGCCACTAAGTGGAGCAAGTTTAAACTTGCACTAAAGAGTGTTTACACCTCCAGTCGAGTAGGTGAAAAAAAGGAGGAGCCAAAATACTTGTCCTGGAAGCAGTGAAGAAAGAATAAAAGAAGGAAGGAGAAAGGTGGGAAGGGAGGAGAGAGAGGGGGAGGGAAGGAGGAAAAGAGAGGGAGAGAGAGAAAGGGTTAGAAGCCAGGATCCAGTTCCTGGAGGGGAATTGGGCGAGACGTCCTCTTGAGGGATAGACCAGATGTCCTACCCTAGAGCCTGGCCCTCCTCACCCTTTTCAGCCTCGGTCTTACATCAGTCATGGTTGACACACGGCCCTTGGTTACAGCTGTAAGGTCACTGGGGCTGCTGGTGTGGGCGACCAGCCTTGTGAAACCCTTCACAAGGTCCTGGGTGGTAGTGAGGAAGGCAGGGCTTTCTTGGTAAGTAGCCCTTTGAAATCATGTCCCCTGGTCCTCTGGGACAGAATTTAGCGTTTCGAATCCTCTCTCCTTTTTACCCTAGATCCCTTTGAAAGGAGACTCTAGAAGGGTTGGGTCTCGTGCCCTTGGGTGGGGTTAGGCTGAAATCTGAGACTTTCCTCATTCTACCTTTTGGGAGTGAAGGCAGTTTCTGCTTAGGATGTAATATCAGAGCAGCCAGAGGTAATAAAATATTTATCATCAGCAGATGGTGGCCAGGGGCTGGCAGTTGCTCTCCCTTCTTTCAGCAGCTTTTAGAAATCACTATCTGGGGGAGGGAGAGAAAGTGAAGCTCAGGATTGCAGCGCCCTCCCTCCCTTCTCCAAGTCCCCCCAAGGGCTCTGCGGCTGCAGACCTCAGGGCCTTTGAAAGAACCCTGGCTTGTCATCACTGACTAAGAAGAAGGTGGCAGAAAGCAGGCTGGAGGGGCCAGCAGGGCACAAAAGAGGAGGTGGCTCTGCAGGACGAGCAGGCTCAGGAAGGCAATGTGAGCTCATGGCAGCAGTGGAGAGGCACTGCTCCTGTCCGGCAGCCGCTGTCCCTTGAGTATCAGTGACTAGGCAGAGTCAGGCTGCTCAGGGTACCCCCAGGGGAGCATTGCTCCTAGTTAGGGCAGGGCTAGACATGGGGAGAACTCAGGAGGCGTTTGCCTGTCTGGAGACAGGAGCACCTCTGAACAGGCCGGTGTTGACCTTCCTGTAGCGGACTCTCAGCTTGTGGATTAAGTGGGGGGGCTAGTGTGTGTGTTTGACGTGGGCTGGAGGCCTGTGCGTTCACACGTGTGTGCACGAGTGTGTACGTGTGTGGGTGAGAGAGAGACAGAGGAGAGAGGGATACAGAGGCATCTAGGGAGGAAGGGAGAGTGGCAGAGACAGATAGCTAGAAAGGAAAGACAGCAAGAGAGGAGAGAGAGAGATGACTGTGAGAGGGGATGCTGGCCAGCAAGGCCACCTTGATCACCTCGAAACAGGAAAAGAAATTGTGGCTTAGTAAAGCAAAAGGTGACTCGATTATTCACAGCCAAATGTTATTTTTACTGATTCTTCAAGTGCACGCTGTCTAATTTCTAACCTGCCTCTTTAGATGTTTTAAAAGGTGGTAACAGTGAGCTATGACCAAGGCTCCCTTCAGCAGGCTGGGATTCTGACGAAGCTGGCTCCATGCAACAAGTATTTTTATTTTTTTTAAAAAGAGAGTGAGAGAGAACCAATTTTATTTAGTTTTTCATCTGGCCTTTGTTTCTCCAACACCTAGTTGTGTATGTGGTGCTGAGGTTTGAACCTGGGTCCTTGCGCATGCCAGGCAAGCTCTCCAACTGCTGAGCCACTGCTCCAGTCCCTCTACAATTACTTTTAAAGCAACTGTTCTATGCAGTGAATGTGGCTGTGCCCTCAAGGACCTTATCAACTGGTGTGGAGACGGGAGTTATCAAAATTGAGCAAATGTGGAAAAAATGGAAAGACTGGTGTCAGGAAACCAGGTTTTTTTTTATTTTGCCCAAAGGTGTGTCCATCTCATGTCACAGCTGTGGGTACAGCCCTGGGTGGAAGCTGCCCAGGTCTGCGTGAGTTGAGGTTGGTACTGCCCTGGGCGAAGCCCCCAGGGAGCTGGCTGCTTTGTGCCCTGAGCTTCCACAGGTGGGGTTGTCATGGAAGCTGCTTCCTTGTGGGTTTCTCCTGGTCACAGCATTTGGATGTGGAGAGTTACACCTGGCTGCTAGGTGACGCCCCTCCGGGACCTCCTGCAGGGATGGCTGTCACTCTGCCTCCCAGCCCTCCCACCCCAGATGTGGAATGCAAGGCCCTCTGTGCTGGTGCTGAAAGTCCAGTGCATTGGTGGCAGAGAGGATTGGACGTGTGCCCTCCACGGTGCTGACACCTCTCCCATCTGCCTGCTCTTTTGAACCCCTTGCCTCAGCCGTCTGTCTTCTTTGGTTCCCAGCAATCTCTCTAGCTCCCCATTCCCTGGCGATCTTTCCTCACTCCTACCGGTCCTCTGCTTCCGTGCCTCTGTGGTGGTCACAGCTAGGTCTGTGCCCGCCTCCTCTGCATCCAGGTCTAGACAGGGTCGGCCTAGGCTTCTGCCCACAAGTCCCAGCTAAAGACATCATCTCATGGTCGCCTTCTGTGCCTTCCCTCCTGCACCTCTGTGCTGCTCTCGAGGGCTCCAGCAATCAGGCCTCTCATTTCCCCTCTTGCTGTGTTCACTTGCACCTCAACCATTGTTTCAAAATGCTTAAAGTTACATATTTAGCCAGGCATGGTGGCACATGCCTGTAATCCCAGTGACTCGAGAGGCTGAGGCAGGAGGATCCCAAGTTCAAAGCCAGCCTCAGCAACTTAGGCCCTAAGCAATTTAGTGAGACCCTGTCTCAAAAATAAAAAACGAAAAGGGCTGGGGATATGGCTCATTGGCAAAGCACCCTGGGGTTAGATCCCTAGCACCAAAAATTAAAAAAAAAATAAAGCTAAATAGATAAAAGTACATATTTATTTATTTAGCAATAAAACACCACCTTTCTTACACCTCATGGTCTCTTCCTTATAACAAGGAAGATGCAAATAGAGTGGCCACTCTGGTTGTGGTTGGCTTGTGGGCTTCTTTCTGTCCCTGCCCAGCTCTTCCTGTACCCTTCCCTGGGGTGACCCGGAGGGACCCCACCCACACTAAGCCCTCAGAGGGCCTGGCCTGAAAACTCCACCTCTGGTGACAGTTGATTGTGACAGCTTCCTCAGCCATCTCCTTATTCCTTCTTCATCCAGAGTGATCGCAACCCAGACTCACAAGGCTCAAAATCCTTTTGATAACTTGCAGTTCACAGAAAAAGCCTGGACCAACACTGACTTCAGTCTGACCTCAGATGACCTCTCTGTTACCTGTGCCTTTGTTTCCCTGGCTCAGCCACCACTGCAGTGGGCGTGCTGGAACTCTGGGATCCTGACCTGTGAATCCTCCGTACCCTGCTCCTGCCTGAGCTGCTCCTTCTGCTAGCGATACCTTTGCCCTTGGTTCTGCATTCCTTGGGTCTGACCACATGTTGTTGCCTCCATAAAAACCTTTCTAGAGTTTCCCTCTCATCTCATGCGATAGATCACGATAGATCACGTCTTCCTCTCTGCTCTGGCCACATTCCATGTTCAGTTTTTAAAAGCTGCCCTTATCTCACGCGTGAGAATCGTGTCAAGGGCAGAAACATTGCCCTATTTATTTTCAAGTTCCCAAAGCCCAGGACCCAGTACCTAGCAGGTATCCATTCTTTGTTTTTGAATAAACAAATAACCTAATGAACACAGGTGAATGAGCTCAGCATGCTCATTAATGCCCATATGCACAGAGCACCCTGCCATTGTCTGCCTCTCCTTTCCTTGGCTTATCATTCTCAAGAGGAGCTGAGCTGTGGTAGTCCCTGTGTTTTTCTTTAGGCCATCTGTCAGCCTAAGTAGGACCCGGCAGTCTAGCACAGTGTGGTTGAGCTGGGTCTGACTACGATAAAGGGCTCCTTTCCCCATAATGCTGATTGCTCTGTCCAGTCTCGGACCCCAAACTTCTTAACCGTATCCAGAGAGATTTCATGAGCACAGCTTGGCACCCAGGCCCCAGCGCTGTGCTGGTTCAGGTGCCTGGATCACTGCTGGCCTTCACTCCAAAATCCTGTCCCCGTCTTTTGCTTCTGTCTTCCCATGCGGGTCCTGGTTGTCTTTCCCACCTCTGGGGCCTTGGTGGACAGCCTAATCTGCACCTATCACTCTAACGCTGGAGTGTTCCCTTGCTGGGCGGTGACCTGTTCTTGCTTGCCATTCAGAGATTTCCTTTGTGCTGATTTCTGAGTATATCCCGTTCATGGACTTCTTGACATTAGCCTTCATCCCAGGGCCCATCCCTGCTTATCTGGATGTCTCCTGTCTTCATTTGCCATTCCGTGTGTCATCCCTACAGGTGTGTTTGCCAGTCCATGGCCAAAGGGCATTCTAGAACTAAGAATGAGTCATTGCCATCCAGGAATAAGCCAGAGCTTGGAGTACCACCACCTCCTCATCAGCCCTCCATGCTGAAGTCCATCTCCAGATCCCCTTATCCTACCTTGCACAGTCCTGAAGAGAGCACTTTCACACCGTCATTTTAATCCTAGTATCTGGCATCTCTCACCCGAGTTATCTTCATTGTGTCATAATGAATTTGCTGAATCCTGTCCTGAGGCATAGAGAGCATTCCTCACACTTTCCCTGGAAGGATCTCGGACTGTCTATGTCACATCGCAATCCTGTTTGAACTTCCTGCAGTCTTGTCTTGCTTTCAGGAATAAAGACCACATGGAATAATGTTAGAAAGCCAGGTCTACCTGGCCCCATGCTTCCTCCCATTCCCTGACCAATGCCCCCTTTCCTCTAACACCCGCACCCTGTTTCCTCCCACCAGGCCTTGCTGCTACCCTTGTGCACCTTTTCTTGTCTGTCACCTTACAGCTCAAGCGTCCATTCTTCATAATTTCTGCCTGATGCCCACCTTTCCTGGGATCTTCTGAGAGCATCTCCTGTGTGCGCTCATGGCTCCCTGAACCGCCCCATGCACTTATCCCAGTTTTTAATTAGATAGTTGTAATCCTTTATTAATGTATTTTTCATACTTGACTCTAGGGAGCCCCAAGGACTAGAAACTTGTCCGTTTGCTCACTTTTATTCAGCCCAGTGATTAACCTGTAGTCAGTGTGCCATGCATATTATTAGTTGAAGCAAATGACCCCGGTGTGACCCTACCTGACCTGTCTCACAGAAGTTGACCGGGGTGCTGTGTGGGTGCGTTCTAGATGAGATGCTGCATTGCTGGTCTTAAACACACGTGCCACCTTATAAAGGAAAAATCAAGAAACAAACATACCAAATGCCTATTGAAATTCATAGTCCGCATTCTGCACCGCTAATTGAAAGTATTTGGATATACATATTTGTTGCTTACTTTTCCTGGCGTAAGGATTTTGACAGCTAATGTATAACATTGTACTCTAAGTTTACCATGCTTCCTTGAACTCAGAGTGAGGAAAAAGTTCAAAAAGTTAATGCTAATTGCTTCCTTGTTTTCTTTCTGTGGTTCTGGGGATCAAACCTATGGCCTTGCAGGTGGTAAACACTCTACTGATGAACGACACCTTCAGTCCTATTTTCTGCTCTTTTTATTTATTTATTTATTTTTTTCAGGGCCAAGGACCAAACTCAGGGCCTTGCACGTGCTAGGCAAGTGCTCTGCCACGGAACTAAATCCCCAACCCCTCTGCCCTTTTTAAAGTGATTCTTTTTGATTGTTTCTTTTGACTATTGTTTGTGCTTAATTATTAAAGATAATTTAGAACTTTTTGTTATATGTAATACATATTTACATATTACACTATATGTTTTATGCTTATATTGTATGTTCCATACATGTGATATTTTATTTATTTATATATTATAATATATATCGTATATTTGTGTTCATTTATATTGTGTTTTACATACATGTGATATTTTATATATGTCTATATATAAAATAAAATTCTTATCCCCTCTTTTTTTTTTATACCACAGTGGTAACAATCCATATTCCTCATTTGGAGCAACTCTGGCGAGGGACGATGAAAAGAATTTGTGGAGTCTTCCTCATGATGTGTCCCACACAGAGGCAGATGATGACAGAATTCTGTACAATTTGATAGTCATTCGGAATCAGCAGGCCAAAGACTCAGAGGTAAGCACCCTTTGACCTCTTGCTATGTGCAAATGATACCAGACAGCCCAAAATAGCAAATAAAGAATGAAGGATGAGCTTTTTTCCCCCCTGGAGATGGGGTCTTGCTCTGTTGCCCTGGCTGGTCTCAAACTCCTGGTCTTAAGCCATCCTCCTGCCTCAGCCTCCCAGGCAGCTGGGACTACAGGTGCACACCACTGAGCTCAACTTACCAATGAGCTATTTGAAATGAAGGGCAGATATTTTCACAGCATGTTATCACTAGTTGCTAATTATAGCCAGTCTTGATAGACCTGCTTGATCCCACAGATAAGACTCTTGTAATCATTACCTTAGTGGTACAAATTACATGCCAGGCTGTGCTGCTGAAGAGCAGGAAGATTGTCTTAAATACGTTAAATAGTCCATCTCCAATCTTTCCAGTTGTTTGACATGTTAGAAGATTCAGTCTGAAATATGAAGGGTGCTTTGCATTATGACTAATTCTGAATTAGTGGAACCTGAATTAATGTTTTTATTTCGTTTAAAGTTTCTTAAATTGTGCATTATTATTTATTATTATTGTTATCATTATTTAAGATAGAGGGAGAGAGAGAAAGAGAATCAATTTTATTTATTTTTCCATCTGGCCTTTGTTTCTCCAGCACATAGTTGTGTGTGTGGTGCTGGGGTCAGCACCAAGTGCTAAGCCACCGCTCCAGCCCTAAATTATGCAGTTGATTTTACAGGAGTGGATGAGCCAGATTTAGGAGGGTTTTTGTGAGGAGACTGAAAACCGCCCCAATGACTCTGAATCAGTTACTGGGATGGGAATGCTGGGGCATTCCTTAGGAGGGGCTCTAGATTAAAGCAGCAAGGGCAGCTGTGGTCTTTTTCTCCTTTCTTTCAAAAGTAGTTTGGAGCCCTATGGACGATCATCTAAACTCATTTTCCAAGTAATGCAGTCTGTTTTCTGGGATTGTCAGTTCGCTCTGGGTAGACAGCTGTATTAAACACATGCTTCATGTTTTTTTGTATCTGACAGTAAAGGAGAGAAATAGGGAGGGTCAGCACTCAGCTCTGAAGAAAAGCTCTGGGGGCACAGTCAGGATGGGGCCTATGGGAGTCTTCTGTTGCTTACCTATATTTCCTTATTATTTTTATTATTATTCCTTATTAATTTTTGCTAATTAATTGCTATTTTATTCCTCGAAAAATTATTTTAGCAGGAGGTCATAACTTTTGGAAACTTGTTCTGGTCCTCTTATCTGGCATGCCTTGGATGCCTTTAGGGTCAGAGGCGGGGTGGGGAAGGCTGATGGTGCCTCTGGCTCTGGAGCACTGGGGAAGGGTGGGCTGGAGAGCCCCCGCAAGGGCTGTGGACATGTAGTGTTCCACGGGGCACCATGCTGATTCTGGCTTCCTGCCCCCAGCAGATTCCCCTTCTTGCCTGGTAATTCTGAAAGCAGGTCACTGAGGCTGCTGTTGCCAAGAACAGCCCGCTGGCTGCCCTTCCTGAGCATGTGAGGTGAACAGCTTTGTGTCCCCCTAATGGGAAGAGTCGTACTGGCCTGGCCAATCGGGTTTTGCTGCTGACTGTGGAACCAGTTCTCTTTTCTTCCTCTTCTTCCCTGATCCTATCCAAAGTTATACGGGCTTAAGGGAAAATAGTGTCTAACACCCCGGAGACACACACACACACACACACACACACACACACACACACACACAAATGTGAAGCAGACTACAAGCTATGCTTGGAGCTGAGCCTGGGGCCTCTCCCTGGAAAATAGTGTCTAACACCCCGGAGACACACACACACACACACACACACACAAATGTGAAGCAGACTACAAGCTATGCTTGGAGCTGAGCCTGGGGCCTCTCCCTGGAGGGCTCCTGCTGCTCCCTTCCTGCCCTCCCACCGTCCTGTTTGTCTGCACTTTTGAAAAAATAGCAGAAGATGCAGCATGAGACCTACAAGGTTCACCTGTTGTGTGTTTTCTGTGCAGGCCCTGGGCCTGGCATGAGGGGTCGGGGTCATCCAGGAGGCTTTTTTCCCTTCTTGCTGAAAAAATGAAGTCAAGCTTGACTCTGGAAGGACTCTGTTACCAAGATGAGCTACCAAATAACGTGAAGACGCAGTGATGATTATGCATAAAATGATTTGATTTATCCCTGTTCATAGGGCTTCTGTTTTTTTAAGTATAAAAGTAATATGGTTAATAAAAAGTTACTTATATTTTATTCCAAAACGTTGAAACGCAAGCATATATTAATTATCTATTCATTTTCCTTATGGACTGGATCACATATTATGTACTGTTCTGTACTTTTACTTTTTTCCTGTTAATATATTTTGGACACATTTCTATTTTAGTAGCTTGGAGTTATCTTATTTTTTTTTCAATTAGAAGCAGTGCTGCAGTAGACATCCATATAAATTTGGATGTTCTTTCATAGTTTTTTCAGGAACAGAATTGCTAGGTTGGAATTTTAACAGTGCTTTTTTCTTGGGGGAAACTGGGGAAAATCCTTCAGGGTGTGGAACCGAAGCTGCTATCTCAGATCTCTCCTAGGAGTAGGTAGTAGCATCAGTAAGTGAAGTGGGCATCTCCCCACCCCACCACCCAGCATGCTGAACGGCATTGGAAACTCATCACACTACTGGGGAGTAGATGCTATGCGTCTGGTAGCTGTTTGCCAGGCTGAGACTTGGACCTATAAATGTTGGAACTTTGGTTTTTGAAGAGAAGTTAAGGGCTGGGAATGTAGCTCAGTGGTAGAGCACTTGCCTAGCATGCATAAAGCCATCTACAGAGCTCTGGGTTCAGTCCCCAGCATGGGGAAAAAAAATTCAAAGAGAAGTTGAAAAGTCCACATTTTTATATAAAATGGCCAGATTTTAAAATAACTCACATTAAAAAATTAAAATTATTTTAATGAATTACTGATACATAAGAACATGTAGAGTGAGGGCTACTACTAGTTATTATTATTTTATCCAGTATAATTGAAAATGAGCTTTAGATTTGAGCATTGATTTAGAGAATGACAGTAGGAAGCTGGTGGGGCGGTCAGTTAAGTCTGAACAGTTTCTATATTTATTACCATTGCTTATTTTCCTTTTCACACAGATAACATAGGTACAGATTTGAATAGAACAGAGGTTTTGGGTTTTGAAAGCAAATCAAATTCTGCCTACTAAAAAACAAGCAATCCTAGATATTTTTGCATGTTACAGTTTAGAAGCTCAAGAAGATTTTAAGGAGCGGCTGGAGCGGTGGCTCAGCGGTTACGGTGCTTGCCTGGCATGCACAAGTACTCAGGTTCAAACCCCAGCACCACATACACAGTGAAGTCTCAGAGCAATGAAGGCCACATGAAAAACTAAATAAAATGGATATTCTCTCTCTCTCTCTCTCTTTCTCACTGTCCCTCTCTCTTAAAAAAAAAAGATATTAAGGAAACAGACAAGATATTTTTCCTTGAGTAGTAATAGCATGAAAGATCTAGGAAAGTCCACATTTGCTATTTTCTGAATAATGAAAAATAATTTTACAACAATATGTGTACTGTTTACATGTGCCTCGCAAGGCAGAGGTGGGTAGAGAGCAGTTAAGACTAAATTTACCTTGTTCCAGATTGAAAAATAGAAAAAATATAGGAAGGCAAAAGAAAAAAAAAGGAAGAAGAAGAGACATGGATGTAAAGTAACTTGCAGTGTCAAAGAGTGTAGAAAAATAACATTATTTAAATCTCTTAGACTCCACTTCCATTTACACAGCCATCAGGAGCTGATGGAAACAGACTTTCAGCAGAAGAAATGATGCGTTGGCAGCCCTCCATGTAGTGGGAAATTATTGCTCTTGTTTTTGAACGATGCCATAAAATACTTTATGTTTGATGAAGAAATAGTAAACAATCTCCAAATCGTGTCACTAAATCATTATCTTTATGTGTTTTCTCATTAAACGAGTTGTACTTTACATAACACACTGTTCTAGGGAGCTTAATAATTGCTAGTGATCTGTCAGTGCCCCGATTTATCTATTTGTATAAATCATTGTAAGTCTACTTACTGAGTGATCTTGTCCTCAAGATACTCCTACTAATCAAAATAGTGCCAGGCATTGTCCTTTCCACTTTGCAGATGTTAGCGTTGCCCCTTAGCAACAACTTGGTGAAGTAGGTACCATTATATTTCCATTTTGGGCTCCTAATACAGGGCTTCATTTGCTTAAGTTTGAAACCAGGATTTGAATCTGGGCTTTGTGAATCCAGAGACAAAATTTGTTAATGAGTGTCATTATGGAAATTATGAGAGGCTCATACTGTTTGTGATTTCAAAATACATCAGCAAAGTCTTCCCCAAGCCTGAGTCTGACCTAGTTGAGGCCTCGCGAATGACAGGCATTTCACTTGGTTGGTTTGAGGCTGGTGAGCATGTTTTAGGAAGTGGTCCTGGCTGCAGCACATTTCCCAGGTCTGCTTTTCCATGTGATTACAGCTGGTTAAGACCCACTCCCTGGGGGCTGGAGTGGTGGCTCGGTAGTTACGGCGCTTGCCTGGCATGCGCAAGTACATGGGTTCAAACCCCAGCAACCCATGTACACAGCTAAGTGTCAGAGCAATGAAAGCCATGTGAAAGACTCAATGAAAATTGATTCTCTCTCTCTCTCTCTCTCTCTCTCTCTCTCTCGTTGTCCTTCTCTCTTTAAAAAAAAAAAAAAGACCCACTCCCTGGGCATCCTATGTGGTTGGCTCCATGGTGGGTGTTTCGTTCTGCTTGTTTCCATCCCTTCTGCACTTTGCTGTTCCCTCACCTGTGTGCTATTTGTGCCCCTGCATGTGGTTCAGTGATGGTTCCCTTAGGCCTTTGTACATGGCTACTTTTTTTTTTTTTAAGAGAGGGAAAGAGAGAGAGAGAGACAGAATCCATTGTATTTAGTTTTTCATGTGGCTTTCATTGCTCAGACACTTCATTGTGTACATGGTGCTGGGGTTTGAACCCGCATCTTCACGTGTTCCAGGCAAGCACCATAACTGCGGAGCCACCACTCCAGCCCTTGTACATGGCTACTTTTAACTTTATGTATTTATTTATTTTTTGATAATGGGGTTGGAACCCAAGGGTTTGTACATGCCAGGCAAGCATTCTACCACTTAGCTATATCCAAGCCAGCTTTTGTCATTTTGATTAAGAAAGTAATTCTAGTATGAATATGTAATGAAAACCCTTCATAATGTAAAACTAGTGCACCAATAAAAATAAATAAATTCAACCTAGGCTGAAATGAAAAAAAAAGAGAGAATCTATTCCATTTCTGGTTTGGTTTTATCATGAATGCTAAATTTTATTACAATTTTGTAGCTACTAAAAATTATTTTTTCCACTTTAGTCTGTTAATACAGTGACTTATATGAATTGGTTATCAAATACTGAAATGGTCTTAGATTCTTGGGGTAAATCCAATTTGGGCATGGTGTATTATCTTGTTCACATATTGCTAATTTACTTACTCTTTATGGAAATATATCATTTTTTCCCTTACAATGTCATTAGCTTTGATACCTCCATAATTCTGGCTTCATAAAATGAGTTAGGAAGGAGTCCTTCCTCTTCTGTTTTGTAGAAGACAGGATAGAGATTTTTATCTTCATTAAAAGCTTAATAGATTTATGTTTGATCCATCAAAAAAACGGCGGGGTGGGGGGAATATATTCTATCAGATCATTCTCATGATCACTTTGAAGCACTGTTTTGGTTCAAAAATAGGAGATGTTTATGAGGCATAATGGGTGATAGAAATTCTGTGGTTATTGTTAACACTCTTAAGTAATTATGCGCTCACAGATGTACGAATTTCTCATGACAAGTGCCAGTGTACTTGTCAGGGAGTGAGGCAGTGTTTACACATCAGCAGAGCCACATGGTCATCAGATGCTTGGTGACTGGAGTGATCCCGTGGAAACCACACTCTGAACCTTGGATGAACAGATAAATAATCACTTTTTTTTGTTTGTTTTTTACATTACGTAGCAAAACCTGCTGTGTTGCTGGTTTACGGCGTGTTTGCTCTTCCTGTTCATCAGGACTGACCACTGCTGTGCTGGTCCCAGGCATCTGAAACCGTCCTGTAGCATCTTTAACATAGCACTGAGCTTTCCCAGCCGCTGTTTCCAGTGCCTGAATCACACTCTCAGCCTTTCAATTCCCTAATGAAAAGAAGCCACTAAGCAGAGTTGGTTGGGGCATTTGGTGAGAGAAAGGGCTGAACTGATCAAGAACCAGCCCCTGGTCCCCGAAACATTCAGGCATCCAGATATTCCAGTTCAGCCCCGTGTTGCTCTGCCTCAGCAGGTCTCCAGGACTGGCCAAGACCCACTCTTCAGGGCCATTTGAGTTCTCTGTGAACACGCAGACATTGGCTACTATTGGAGATAGGACTACAAGTTTACACCAGATGTGGAGGAGCAAAATGGCAGTGGACAATTGAGGCGATTCTCTAGATCATTCTGGGTTCCTCCAAAAACCTCTTTCTTTGGACTCCAAGTTATCTGAACAATGTAATGTGTCTGTTATTTTTTTATTTTGCTAGTGATTATTTGGGTTTAGGGGTTTGAATGGGAAGGATAAAGGAGCTTCTTGGGTTCAGAGGAAGTCGGTCTTGCCCCTTGTCTTCTACGTTATAGTATTCATTAAGTATTCTGCTCTGTGTTACATGCTGTCCAGACAAGTACCAAGTCTTACGGAAGCCATAGCGAAGGGGCGTTCAACAGGTAAAATGGGAGACTGAGTCATCTGTACAGGTGTTGGAGGAAACGACTGGGAGAACTGGGATCGCAGCTCAGGTCTCTGGGACCTGGAAACCTGTAGGACCAGAAACACTGCTCTGGTCATTTCTAGTGAGTTTACAGACAACTTGTGGGTTACCTTTCTGATCAAAGCCAAGGTCACCCAGTGGATGTTAACTTCCTGCTTCATGGAGACACTCAGATCTGTGTGTTGTTTACTATGACTCATCTTGCATCCCCCGGATGGCAGAGTCACCGACTTTGATGTTTACTTAGTGTCAGCCTATGTGGGGCGCTGCATATTACATGCCTCTGTGCTCTGGCGCCATTGTGGACGCTGAAATCCATTGGCTTGCACCGGAAAACGTACTCTTTATCTGTCTCTGATGTTACTTTCTTTTGTTTGCTCTAAAATACATATTGTTTCTTATTGAGTAGGTGGCACGTCAGTGCTCCATGTAAACCAACAGAGTTGAGACAGTTAATACTGGAAAACTTGATGTGTGCAGGGGTGGGGATATCACTGGGTAACTCAGTAGGATGGGTAGCGGTGAAGAACACGGGTTTTTAGGGATCAGAGTTGGAGATCAGAGTTGTACTTCGCCAGGTTCTAGCTAGACGACACTGAATCATTATGTAACCTTAGGGTGAATGTACTATTAGTTGTCCAGTTTGGGACACAGTGATATAGCCTTAACTAAGAGGAAAGAAGGGTGCTAATATAAAGAGTGCCAGGTCAAAAAATTAAATTGAGCTTTCCCTAGACAAACTGGGACATATAACCACCTTTCTTTTTTTTATTGTAGTAAAATGTACATAACACAAAATTTACCATTTTAACCATTTTAAGTGCACAGTTTAACTGCATTAAGTATTCATATTCGTAGTAGCATGAAGTATATTCATGTTGTCAACTATCACCTTTATACCTTTCCAGAACTTTTTACCTTTCCCAGCTATAACTCTGTACTTATTAAACAATAACTCCTTATTCCCTTTTTCTCTGAAGCTACTGGCAATTACCGTTCTTTCTTTCTATCTCTATAAATTTGATTACATTGGGTACTTTATATAAGTGGAATCATATCGTCTTTGTCTTTTTGTAACCAGCTCACTTCACATAGCATGGTGTCGTCAAGATTCATCTAAGATTTGCTTGCTATAGCAAGTGTCAGAATTTCCTTCCTTTTAAAAGTTGAATGAGGGCTGGGGCTGGGGCTCAGCGGTTAAGGAACTTGCCTGGCATGCGCGAGGATGCGGGTTTGAACCCCAGCACCATGTACACAGCAAAGTGCCAGAGCAACAAAAGCCACATGAAAAATTAAAGAAAATTTGATTCTCTCTCTGTCACTGTCTCTCTCTTAAAAAAAAGTTGAATGATATTCTTTTGTGTCTGTATTTATACATATATATAAAACATTTCATTTATCTATTCATTCACTGATGCTCATGTTGGTTGCTTCTGCCTTTTGACTTTTATTAGCAATGCTGCCATGAACATGGGTTTACCAATATCTGAGTCCATGCTTCCAGTTCTTTGGGGCATAAACCTAGAAGAGGATTCATGTGGTAATTCTATCTTCAATGCTTTGAGGGACTGCTGTACTATTTTGCACAGTGGCTGCACCATTTTATATCCCTAACAGCTGTATATGAGAGTCTCAGTTTCTCTAATTCCTTACCAAACCTTATTTCAACCATCTTTCTTAAAAAATGTTCAATAAAACAACTGATGACTTCAAGTTGATCGATTTTTACAACTATGCAGGGTAGGTGCAGTTGAAACCATAAGCCAGTCACAGCCACTCAGTGTCCTTATTAGGGATGTAAACCCTCCGGAAGATTTATATCCTTAATGTCTGGCTGCTGTCTGGCAGAACTTCCCTCGATTTGCTCAGCCAGAGAAAGGACATAAGACCAGGAGCTTTCTGTACCTGAATACCACTGTCCTGGGCATTTATATCAGAATGCTGTTACTGTTCTTTAGACTGTCTTCATTGACCTCCTTCCAAGGAGCCCCATAACAATATGTGCAAGCTGATAGTGTACTTGTGAGCACTGACAGGTCAGTGCAATAGCTTGCCCAGTTGGACACCTCCAGAAGAATGCAGTGCCTCGCAGGGCAGGAAGCTGGCCGACCTCTAGTTATACCAAACTGTCCCTGCAACACATCCTACACCTTGGGTTGTTGTGCTTATGGTGGTCGACGCTTCCAGAAGGGAGACCGCCTGTGTATTGGTAGGGTGTGTGGAATAATAAGCTGATAGGATTTTGCTCTTTCCAGTATTATTTCTTTTTTACAATTTGCATAAGTCCACTGGGCCTGAGAAAACGCTGAAATCATAACACTGCCTTTAAAGTTTTAGTTTTTAAAAATTGCAGTTGACAGTTCATAAACTTGAAACACTAGGGATTAATAGCAAAGTGAATCTCTAGACAGCTACTCGGTGTTGGCGTTGGTTTTCCCTAGAGTGTCTGAGCCATCGGATGAGACTGCCTGTCATGTGATTGGGGTGTCTCCTGCATGCATCATGTGGCTTCTCACATTGATCTTTCAGGATCAATGAACTGTTCATCCAGAGAGAGAAAGGGAGGGAGAGAGAGACACCCCGAGAGGCTAAGTGGTGTTTCTCAATAGTGTCCAAACAGAAATGAGCTTCTTACCTGGGTCCAGTATTGTTGACTATACAGTAAAGAAAGCAAGCTATGAGGTTCTGTGGACTTAGGGCAGAGAACTGGATAATTTTTTTGTCCTTTATTTTAAAAATGATCAGGTGGGTTGGGGATTTAGCTCAGTGGCAGAGCGCTTGCCTAGCATACGCAAGGCCCAGAGTTCGGTCCTCAACCCTGAAAAAAATAAAAAATAAAAAAAATAAAAATGATCAGGAACAATTAAGTTGCTTACAATAAGCTCACAGGCATAGAACCTTATAGAAAAAATGTAAGACACCATTCAATTTATTTAAGAAATTGGATTAAGAAAGTGTGATTGTTATTTGAAAGTACCTTATACACAGAACATATTTCAACAAAGGCTTAGATTCTTCCTGATATGTCTCTTATCAGGAGATTGACTGATTAAATGTTAGTCTTATTTTGTTAAAAATTATGTATATAATGTTGTCAGGCAGGTTTAATCTGGAATTAGAGCGTTGTCAGTTCCGCATAGATCCCAAAGTAGTATTGTTTAGATTTTGAGTTGATTTTGTGTTAATGAGTTAGGAAATTCTGTTTTTTTTCCCCTAGATCCCTCACCTCTCAACTCAATATGAGCACTGTTGAGACAATGACGTTGCCTAAGTTAGTGTACCTGCTTTTAGTGAAGTGTGGTCCCACTCTAGCTTTGTAGCTGTTCTTAGGTCAGCGTGATAGACACGTTGGAGGCTGGGTGGTTGTTCATGCAAAGCTCACAGGCTTGCAGTACTTTGGATGGTGTGACTTATGCCTGAGATTTGGTGATCAGCTTTGCAGGTCTCTGAACTGATTAATTCAGGGCTAGAATTTTTTTTTTTTAACTTAGTGGGTGTCTTAGAGTACTCCAGAGAAATGGAACCGACAGCATAGGTAAATTGATATAGATACACACACACACACATGACTAAGTACATAGATACATAAGTGAAGATTTGCTTTAAGGAATTGGTTCACTTGATTGTGGAGTTTTGGTAAGTTAAAATCTGATGGGGTAGGCTGTCAGACTGGAGACTCAGGAAAGAGCTGCAGTTCGAGTCCAAAGGTGGTGCACTGGCAGAATTCCTCCTCAGTTGGGAGACACCAGTCCTTGTCCTACTAAAGCCTTCAGCTGATTGGATGAGGCCCACCCACATCATGGAAGATAATCTTCTTTACCCTGATTTAAATGTTAATCTCATCCAAAACATGCCTTCACAGAAACATCCGCATAATATTTGACCAAATATTTGGCCACTGCAGTCTAGCCACATTGACATGTAAAATTAACCATCATGGTGGATTTTACCAACACTACTCAAATTCTGAAGAGACTGCCATATAAACCCAAATACATACAATCAGCTGGTGAGCCATAACCTAAAAGGTCAGTGCCGCCTCTCCCGGTGATAAAATCTGTAAGGAGAGCCAGTGACCGTACAGGAAGGCAGCCGGGTGAGTGGGAATCTGATAAGAGCAGTGCACTGGCATTTATGGAGCAGTTGCTGCTCCAAGAGCTTCTGTATATTATAGTAACTCCCCTCGTCCTCAAGAGGTGATGGGTTGGTGCTTTCATCTCTAGAGCAAAGGAGTCCCTTGATGGTGGTAGATGGAACATCATTTCTGAACATCATCTCCTGACAAACAGAGCCTTGGGCTCTGGGTACAGACAGGGATTTGGGAAGGCAGACAGTGGAAGGTGGAATCAAGGAAAATCCAGAGTGCTGTCATATGGGAAGAATCTGGGGCTGAGAGCAAGGGAGAGATTTCAAATCAAAGCTCAGCTTGAAGAGATGAGCACCAATGGATCAGGAATGGAAGGCAAGAGGCATGGGACAGAGTAGAAGGTAGAGGGATCCAGAAACTGTAGTCCTAGTGAAATACAGGGATGCTGCAAATTGAACCTCACGTACTGTCAAGTCTCAGCAAGCAAATGATGTTCTGCCATCCCAGGTTTCCATGAGCTCTTTAAGCTGTCTTCCCAAATAATTAGGTCACAGATAGTTACATTTTTCCATTTGAAGACTCATTCATTTTCTTGGTTTGTTATTTAATATATTAAAGCTGACTGATGACACAGGAACTTATGAGGTTATTAAGCTTTCAGGAATCTCTGCTGGAATGGCTGTGGCAGCGTTCAGTGTAGATCCACATTTTCCTTTTGGCTGAGCCCAGGGACAGTGGTTAACCCAGAAAGGTATTCTTTGTGTTCAAAAGAGCTCCTCTGTTTCCAGGTCAGTCGATGAGACAGATTGACCGGTTTGGGTTTGAGACTCTTTGTAAGGTAAGAGTAGCTTGAAAGTTGGCTCTAATCAAATCAGTTCATTCAGCAGTTTTTGCCGTTATCAGTCCATCCTAGGGATATTCTTACACTGTTAAATAAAGATATGTATTCTTTGTAATATTGTTTCAAACAGTAAAAATCTGGCAATAAACCTATCCAATGAAAGTCTGCTTAAATATATCATGCATAGCTATCATAATGAGTGCAATAAAGTTTGAAAAATAATGAGGCAGGATTTATAGGTACTGGCTTGGAAAGACGGTTATGATCGACCGCTTGGTGGTTGTGTGTACTATTATCCCACTTGTGTAAAAGCATAAAGATACTAATATACAGTGATAAGACTTGGGGAAAGTTACCTATGAACTTGGCAGAAGTGGTTGGAGGGAAAGAGACTTTTACATTCCTTCAACTGCACTGTTTGAAAACAATTCAACTGGATTATTTTGCATACATATATATTTTTAAAATAAAATTCTCTTGCTAGTATCTCACAACCTGTTTTGTGATGACTGCGTCTCTGGATCTTTCTAAACTGTTGACTTATTTTTCTGTGGATGTGATGGCAAAAGTGGTGGGGGTGGGGGAAGAGCATGTGTGTTTAGGAGGAGCTGGAGCAGGCTTTAAGGAATCCTGCCAACGTAGGAGGAAGTCCTTGGTCAGCATTTGTGTCTTGAGTGTTGGAAGGCTCTGACTCTGAGCTCTGTTGCCCTCCCACAGAGGGCTCTTTGACCATTGCACCCTTACAACCATCCCCGCCCCCGCCCTCTGATTGGTCTTGGTTCTCTCACAATAAACAAAAATGGCTCTTAACTGCAAGAAACCCTTGAGAGCCATTGCTGCTGACGCACTGGGACTTTCTGATGCCAACGTGGCTCACGTGTGCAGTGGCAGGAGGGTTCTCTGGAGCAGTCCATAGGAACAGCCTGGCTGGCTTTCTGGTTTTGACTGAGCATGTGGGGGAAACAGGAGCACGTTTCTGCTCCTGTTGGGGGCCCTGATCTGCAGCTTTGCAGACTTAAATTCCCAGAGTGTTCTGGAAGGAGAGTATTTTACTTTTCTTGACATGAAGCAGCCCTTGCTTTTGGGTGCCAGCCTCCTGCAGACCTGTTCTTCCCTAATTGTTCCACCTGAGCGTGCTGTTTATAGCTGTGCCATGTTATGGTTTTGCAATCCTTGAGGCAGGCCACACAGCTAGTGAATACCACCTGGCACACCCTTTCCAAATAGTTGCCATGTTTAATTACAAATTAGATGAGGTGAAGTCACACCCAAGCTTCTTTACTAGTTTGCTGTTGTCATTGTTGTTATTAAAGTACTCGACTTGGGGCAATTTTTCGTGGACCTGTTAAAAGGAACTCAGCTCCTTCTTCCCTGTGCTGTGCTTTGGGAAGCTGCAGGCTTGTGAGAGGTGTGTGCTGGGCCTCAGGTGATCCACTGTGCAATCACATTTTTTGATTAAGAACCAGAAGATCCAGGTGCCCTTGGCGGTCAACCAAGCCCAGATTTCGAGCAGGTCATCTGAGGCGGGCGTGGTCGGAGTCAGCCTTTCGTTAGTACAACTGAAACAGTTTTGTTCAGTTTTCCAAACAATGTGCTTTTATCTGTTCGTCATTGTTGTTATTGTTATTTTTGCCAGCCTCAATTAATTTACCAGAAAGTTCTGAAAACAGTGCAAGCGGTAGAGACACAAATCCACCGCCGTTTGGCTTATGGATAAGCCCAGTTGTGCTTCAGGGTCATGGCCTTTTCTCTGTTGGCTCTCGTCTCTTTCCCAGCAATCACTTAAAATTTTGGGGATTCTGAGGCGAGCTAAGGAGTGGGGATGGCAGCAGCTTGTCAGAAGGAGAGTTGGCCACCACCAGGGACTGGTCATGGTGTCTACTCTTTCAGTCCAGCCTTGACAGTCTGCAGAAATAAGTTCAAAATGCTCTCCGTCGTCTCGCACTGGCTATACTGCTACCTGTGTAGAGTCGGTGAGCTTTGGGATTTTCTTTCTAAAGGAGAGCTGCTGCGGTGCACTCATGGGCCATCACTTCTCTGCATCTCCGGACAGAAGTTTAGAGGGAATGGGAGATGCTGTGGAGTAAGTAGGACTTAGCTACCCAAAGTTGTATTTGTGACCAGCAAAATGGGTGTCCTTTGCCACTCCGGCCAGGGCGCACTCCTCTCCTGGTGGTCCAGCCTTCTTTTCACATCACCCTCTGCCTTGCTCCCTTTGGTTGGTGCCTTACCAAGCTTGGTTCTTTTCACAAGAACTCCAACCCTGAAAATCTCTTTCTCCCATCCTTCCACTCAGTTAAGTGTGTATGTACTCTGTGTAGGCTCAGCTCAACTGAGAGTTTTAAAAAAGCATATTTGGGCTGGAGTGGTGGCTCAATGGTAGAGCACTTCCCTGGCATGTGTGAGGATTCAGGTTCGATCCTCAGCACCACATGCACAACTAAGTGTGGGAAAAACAAAAACCAGATGAGAAAATAAAAATGATTCTTTCTCAAAAAAAAAAAAAATAGGAGAAAACCAGAATCCAGTGAGGGGTGTGAATGACTGATGAATTTAACCTGCTTTGCAATTTTCAAAGGGGAAGCTGAACTTGAATTCGGGGTGACTGGTGAAATACAAGGGAAAGAAGAGGTTTTCTAAGTGGAAGCCAGTGCTTTCCTGCTGGGATTCCAGATCCATCCATGGAGAAGGTTGCTGAGGTTTTTGGTCTTTCCTGAATCGTGGCTGGAGTAGCCCAATCACCTTAGAAACAATGCCAATGGCTTGGGATCCTGGGATGGAGACGGGGTTCCCAGGGGGAAGGCCGAGGCACTAGACAAGCCAGATTGTTTCTTGTCCCAAATGAATTTGTATGGCTCATGGGCTGAACGGGCTGGAGGGTGAACTGTGGCATTGTGGATGAAGGACGGACGTGCCTGGAACGTCTTTGCCGTCGGAAGGTTAGGCAAGGCAGGGCAATTGGGAAATGATGCCCCTGGTCATTGGCAGGTCCTCTGCCGACGCGGAAACGCTGCTATCCTTCATCCCACTCACTCCACCTGCTCCTCTGCCCTAGTTTCTAAAGGTCTCTTCTTGTTCTCTTGTTTCTGCTGCTTCCAATCCCTTTTGACTCTTCTTCTAGCTACTGAAAGTCAAGGGTAGGGCTATTTAAACCACCAGGAAGGGAAGCAAGTGGAGCCTTTGCCCGACTCATTTAGCCTTTTCTTCTTCTTCTTCTTCTTTGCCCAGGGTGTTTTCACCTTTGTTTGATGTGAACTTTTCATCTGACACAAGGTAAAATCTGGTCACTGGGAGGAGCTGGCTCAGGCCCAGATGCATCTAGGCTTTTGATCACTGAAGAGTTCAAAATCAGCATTTCTTTGACACCTTAGTCCTTACCTTAATTTTTTATTTTTATTTATTTTCTTGCTGGGGACCGAACATGCTGTTCATCTTAATATTTTCATCCATGATGTAGTATTTATCTTGGACCTGTTTGAAGTGATGTTTAGGGAATGTAAAAACCAGAAGGAGCACATAATGAGACATTTCACAGTGGTGATTTTCTAGTGAACTCCTCCTACCTCTGGGGGTGGTAGCAGTTAACACTATTGCTGTTGTACTGGGAGCTTTTAACCCCCTGGTTAAATCCACCAGGAGACTGGTCAAATCAAAATGCCTATTGAAATGTGGTTATCAGGGACTGGAGTGGCGGCTCAGCGGTTATGGTGCTCGTGTGAGAGTACACGGGTTCAAACCCCAGCACCGCATAGGCAACTAAGTGTCAGAGCAATGAAAGCCATGTGAAAAGCTCAATAAAAATTGATTCTCTCTCTCACACACACTGTCCTTCTCTCTTAACCACATTTCATCCTTTTTTTTTTTTTTAAAGCCTACATTTCCCCACGTCAGGCAGTTCCCCAGGTATATTTGAAGAAGCTGCTCCAAAACACAGTGTTGAGTTACTAACGGCCCCTTTAAAACTCAAATCTGATATGTATCAGATACATAAGATTATGTTTCAGCAAAAAAATTTATTAATAGCTCAGCACAAATTAGTTCATGCCTTTGAGCAAGATGCATGCCTTGGGCCTAGAGTGGGAGTTGGGGACACTTTTGACAGTAAAACAGGTCGATTTGGTTCCTTTATGCTGCATTTCTCTTTGCATTCAGGACAAGCTGTGACCAAATCCAGTTTGCCATCTGTTTTTGTAAATAAAGTTTTATTGGCATATAGTCATGCTCATTTGTTTACATACTATCTGTGACTCTATCAGGACAGAGTGGAGTAGCTGTGACAGCCACCAAAAATATTTACCATCTGGCTCTTTACAGAAGTGGTCTGCTGACCTCTACTTGAGGACACTCAAGCTTTATCTTTTGTTTGGTGCTTGGTAGACGTGGCCCAAATGATTGTGTGGATTTAATTTTTCATACAAAAAGGACATATAAGCAACTCCTTTGAGGAGGACTTCCTGTGCCCCCTGACATTTGATACGATGAACAAAGAGATCTTTAGATACTGAGAATCTTTAAGCCTTTTCATTTATGGGTGTGAAACATTTTTCATTTACTCAGAAGTTTTTCTTTTGAAGAACAGTGAGTAGGGGCTGGAGCGGTAACTCAGCAGTAGAGTGCTTGCCTGGCAGTGTGAGGACCTGGGCTTGATTCCCCAGGACATATACTAAGTGGAGGAAAAACAAAAACAAGAGAAAAAGAGAAATAAAATTGACTCTCTCTCTCTCTCAAAAAAAAAAAAAAAAAAGTGACCATTTGGTAAGATTAATGTAAGTAAAAAAAAAATTGTAATTTCCAAATATATTAAAATGCAACTTGTCTTAGATGATGGCCACAGCACATTCTGGGAACTTAAATCCACAGGAATTGTTTTAAGGGCTTTGTTTGAATGAATCAAGCCTATCACGTTGAGGAGGAGGTACGCCCATGACTGGCAAAGCCAGGGTCTGGAAGCTAGAGAAGGTTGTGGAACTAAGAATTCACGAGCATCTTGCTAATGGGCTTGAAAGAGCATCTTCCCACTTGGCTTGAAAAGGAGTCATTCACATGTCTTTAAAAGCCAGGAAGGAGTGGGATAATGGTCTGCAAATGTTAACCAGTGCATTTCCAGAAAATTCCAGGACTGTTGCAGCTTAAGTGGTTATTTTGTCTCAGGGCATGTGACATCACATAAAGGCCTTGTAAGAGGAAACCCTAAATATTTGAGATTATATGCACGCACTGTACCCTGTACTGTAAGGGACTTCAGCATCTTCAGAGTTTGATATCTGCACATACCAAGCATATGGCCTGAGCATCCCCTCCTGAATACTTCAGATCGTTTCTGGATTGCTTGCAAAGCAGTACAATGTAAATGCTATGTAAAAAGTTTCTGTACTGTACCGTTTAGAGAATAATGGCAAGAAATGCAATTTTTTTCTTCTTCTTCTTTTTTCCTGAGTATTTTTGAACTGTGTGTGGTTGAATCCTTGTATGCAGAACCTGCAGATACGGAAGGCCAACTATGAAAATGTAGGTGAAATTAAATTTAATAATAGATTTTATTTAAGCCGCAGTATCCAAAATATTATCATTTTAATATGTAACCAATATAAAAACTCTTATTGGGAGATTTGATATTCTTTTATTTGCCTTCAGAAATCCATTGTGGAGCTGGGTTTGTAGCTCAGTGGTAAAAGCGCTTGCCTAGCGTGTGTGAGGCACCAGGTTCAATCCTTAGCAGAAAAATAAATAAATAAATAAGTAAAGTAAAGACGTTGTGTCCATCTGCAACTAAAAAAAAAAGGTTAAAAATCCATAGCATATTTTAGATTGATAACAGATCAGTTCAGACTACCCTTAGTTCAGGTGCTCAGTGGCCACATTATGGCCAGTGTATTGGACACAGGTGGCTGTGCCTGGCTAGTGCATTGGATAACACAAGTCTGGATGCTGAAGGGTAGGCAGATCTTTGAGATGTCTTCTACGCTACGGATTCAGAGTCCACTGATAAATCTAAACTTTGGTCAGTGCTTTGAAGAGGCAGCCTTCCTTGATGTTGCTTACTTAAGGTAATTGTGTGAATTAGCTATTTCTAACTTGCTAGAATTTTCAGACCTCCTGCCTCACCATGAGCAGGAATTTAGTCATATTGTCCTTTGCCTTTGGTGACAGCAACTCATTGATTGTCCTTTTGCCCTGCTGTGGCTGAAGCCCCAGAACTCTGAAGTGGTTCTAAGCAGTAGATTGGTAATAAGGGTGTTGCGTGGAAAACCTCAAGCCCCACCCAGTTCCTCGACTGGCAGCATTAATCAGGTCACATCCTGAGCTTGGCCCTTCTAACTCTATAGAAGTCTAGAACCCCCCAAATTAGACAACACTAACTGGCATCTCATGCTTAGCAGCTCCTTCCCTTGGCTTTGCTGGGTGCAGCAGGAGCTCCAAGCTCTCCTTTGGCTTAATCCGGTTAAAAGAATTAGGTCAGAGGCCTCTGGCTGCCTTCTGCTTCCAGAGCTCCAGCAGAGCTGTGGAATAAAAATAAACAAGGAGGTGGGGAAAGCATTGCTCAGCCTGGGCAGTTGAGCTGTTCTAGGTCAAACCTCTAGAGCTCTGCGGTAGGCAGAGGCCTGCCTCACCAACCAGGGCAGGGATGTGCTAAGCTAAGGTGTCCAGGCAGTAACTCCACAATGATATTTGGAGTTGGGGGTTCTGCCTGGCATGTAGAAATGAACTGCCCCCAAAGTTCCACTTTATTAATCTTTAAAATGTCAGAACATCTGGAGTGGGGCCTCAGGGCCATGTGGTCAGAGCAGCACCCCAGACCTGGGGACCTTATGAATTTCACTAAGACCTGGTTTCTACTGGGTTTTAGAGGATGGGCAAGGAGATGGTTCTGGAAGATCAGTAAGGGGTGTTACCAAACTAGGCCCAGTTAGCCTGCCATACTCTATACCCATTCCTCCAATGTTGAGTTATGCAGAAGGGAAAACACTTATTCACGAGGTTACCAATCTTGTGGACCCAGGAGAGCAAACCTCAGATCCCCTCACCAAGAATAGAGTTTAGGGATATTTATGGGTTGAAGAAGCAGGGTGGCCTGAACAGTGAAGTAATTGGTGGTCTGTGCACGTGTATTCAAACTTTGTGGCTCTTCACGTTAAGAAGGTGGTGACAGGGCTGGAGCAGTGGCTCAGAGGTTGGAGCACTTGTCTGGTATGTATGCAAGGGTGGGGATATCACTGGGTACTCAGTAGGATGGGTAGTGGTGAAGAACATGGGTTGTTTAGGGATCAGAGTTGGAGATCAGAGTTGTACTTTGCCAGGTTCTAGCTAGACAACACTGAATCATTATGTAACCTTAGGGTGAATATACTATTAGTTATCCAGTTTGGGACACAGTGATACAGCCTTAACTAAGAGGAAAGAAGGGTGCTAATATAAAGTGTGCAAAGTCAAAAAATTAAATTGAGCTTTCCCTGGACAAGCTGGGACGTATAACCCCAGCACCATTTACACAACTAAGTGTTGGAGAAACAAAGGCCAGATGGAAAAATAAATAAAATTGATTCTCTCTCTCTCTCCCTCTCCCTCTCTCCCTCTTAAAAAAAAAAAAAAAAGCTGGTGGCATTAAGCTGCTCTAAGGATGGAGTTTTGGCCTTCTGGCTTTGAAAAGTCACCCATTGGACACTTGGTGTAGGCCCAACTGGTTTCAACAGGTTTAAGCTGCCTCTAGGTTCCTGCAAAATAACTTAGGCAGCGGTTATCATCATGACCCATATGTTAGAGGTGTTAGTTACCTGGTGACCTCTAAAATTGGTGGCAAAAGCCAGTAACTGAAAGCAGGCAAACCTAGAGGCGTTATTCGGATTTTCCCTGGGTTCATCAGATGCAGTCCTTTCATCCAGAAGCTGGTTCTCATTTCACTGAAATGATGAGACATGGAGAGAGATACCCACATCAGAATTTGACCTTCACAACCGAAAAGGCTCATTTCTATCAGCTCTGGTTACCAAGAGATACACCTTCCTTTCTTACAGTGAGTGCCCCAGGGCCATGAGATGTCCAGGTTGAAGCAGTAGCGCCCAACATTGGGGGGCCAAGTCCTGGAGCCCCCGCAGACCTTGTGCCAGGTCCCTGGGCACTGGCCCCTCCTAGACCCCAGTCCCCGTCACCCCCTTCTCTAAGGTTCATCTAGTCTCATGCTTATCCTCTTATCACCTGGGTTTCTCTGCTCTGTCATTTGAGCTTGGGCCATTTGGGTTGAGATGGAGGCAGACAGCTAATAAAGGGGCTGGCTGTCTAGGAATAGTGAAATGCAATCCTACCTTTCCCGTTGCACACCGTGTCTTAGGGATGGAGAGAACAGGCTTTTATAGTGCAGAAATTCGATGTCCCTCCTGCCCAGGCCCAGGTGTGTTTAAAGGAAATTCTGAACTTCCCCAAATAAGTTGACTCTTAAGTCCACTTCCCTGCCACGTCTCCCCAGCCTGTCCCTTGCACTAGGTTGCATGGGATCTGGTTGCGTTGACCTTTCTCCTGCTGCCAGGCAGTGAGGGACAGCCAGAGAACAGAGGAGGGATGTCCCTCTGTCCCCTGGACCTGAATGAACACCCCAGAGGCTATTTTGGGAAAGAAAGTCTCTGCACAGTATGTTCCATTTGTTACTTTGCGTCTCCCTTCCCATTTGTGTCAGAGAAGGACAATATAGTGGACTAAATTTGGACCTAATTGAGTGACATCTTACTGTACTGCCAGGAACATGGGTTTTGGAGTCAGACAGACTTGAATTTAAATTTTAGCTTCCACACTTAATGGTAGTTGTGGCATCTTAGCTAAGCTGTCTAACCTCATAGAGTTTTACTTAACAGATTGCTTGAAAGGGATTTTTAAACCCATCTCCTCAGATCTTACATTTTGAGTAAGAGTGACTAAGACCGGGTCTTCCATACAGTGCATCCTCAATGTTAGTATTGTTGAGGGGCTGGAGTGATGGCTGAGTGGTAGAGCTCTTGACTCATATGCAAGAGGACCCACGTTCAAACCTCAGCACTACATACACAGCTAAGGGTCAGAAAAACAAAAGCCAGATGAAAAAATAAATAACATTGGTTCTTTATTTATCTCACTCTTTCTCTCTCTTAAAAAAAATTCATATTGTTGAAAGAGACATGTCTGAGAAGTACTTACCAAATATCAAATGGCTGATCAGGCACAGAGTGGAAGAGATTAATAGATCATTTCATCTTACTTCTCCCTTCTAGAATGTATTGTTCTCCAAATATGTGGAAATACCTTATTATATAATCAAAATACCTTATTATATAAACCAGCCATTTCAGAATAGGCAGGGATTGTCGCCCAATTGGCTTTCTTGTGATAAGATCAGATGGTGTGTTTTAGATTCACTCACCAGCAGAACTTGACTTTTAGATGCATCTTCATGTGCAGGTAGATTCAGCAAACCCATTGGAGGACCCACTGTGTTCCAGCACTATGTAGAATCCAGTCCTAGAGTCCAAGGAGCTTACACTCCAGTAGCGAAGGAGACATTACAAACACCTAAGTGACACTCGACAGCGAGCCTATACAGTGTTTACAAAGGGGCTGAGGAAAATCAACGGAAGAAGCAATTGGTTTCAACTGGGAAGTTAAAAGAGGTGGCATATGAGCTGAGCCTTGAAGGGTGAATAGGATTTAGATGTAGAGGAGTAAGGACAGGAGGACACTTGGTCGAGGGCATGGAGGTCCAAGATGCACTGAAGAACAGATTGGTGGTCCCACATGTGGGGAGGGCTGTCATCAGGAACAAAGATGGATAGGGCAGGTCCTGAGCAGCCTGCTTGGGATTAAAATTTTATTCGGTAAACAATGGAAATCCATTGAAGTTGTTTGAAAAGGGAAATGGCGCTCCTGTTTGGGGGAGATAGGAAAATTTAGCTTCTAGAAGCAGAGGGACTAGTTTTTGTGGTCATTCAGGCCAAGTAGGGCTAAAGTAATGGATATAAAAAGAGGGAAGTCTTGTAACAGGGAGAATGAGCAAGATTAGGTGGCTGATTTGGAGTTGGAAGGTGGGATTAGAGGGAGTGATCAGAAATTGAGCAAACTGATCATAAGAGAAGGTGCTGGCTTGGGGATGGAAGGTAGAGGAGTCCAGTTGGGCTTATCCACACGTCAGCAGTCTGTTAACACTCTGACATCCTACAGAGGTGGAAACTGAGACCGAAACTAAGACTTGGGTCAGGATTAAAGAGACTTGGGAGCCACCAACAGAGAAGCAGTGATGATAGAGGTGGAGGCACTGGGGGAATTATCCTGGGAGAAAGAGATAAGAAAAGACCTAGGACAGAACCTTGGGAAAGAACCACATGAAGGAAGAAGCAAAGGAACAGGAACCAGCAAAGGGAAGAGAGGAAAAAGAATATGGAATGTGTCCTTTAGAGGCAACAGATCCCCAACTCCAGACCTGCTACTGCTCACTTCAGTCCTAGCGCAGACGCTGAACCTTTCCTCTAGAATACAGGGATGATAGTAGGCATCTCATGGGGTGGTGGAGGATCCAGTGCTCACGGTACTGAGTGAGCATTTAGTACAGTTGTCCTGTTACAGTACGAGACACAACCCAAGATCCCCACTGGATGCCTACAACTACATGGAACTCTATATATAGTGTTTTACTTTAACCAGGGATCTAAGCAATTTCAGCTTATAATTTTTCCCCAGGGTTGGGAGTGCAGCTCAGTAGTAGGACACTTGTCAAGCATGCATGAAGCCCTGGGTTTGATTCCCAGCACTGCAGAAAAATATAAAATAAGTAAATAAAACCTTTTTTCTTTCTCTAGTGGCTTTTGCCTTTTCACATCAAAGAAAGCACATTATGGCTTTACTTTTTCATATCTGTATTACCAGCATCACTAGTCTTGTGCTTTGGGTCATCATTAAATAAAATAAGGGTTGCTTGAGCATACGACCAATACCTCAATGGTCAATCTAATAACAGAGACAGCTACTGATTGACTAATGGGCAGATGGTATGTACAGTATGGATATTACACCAGGCAAAGGGATGATTTGTGTCCCAGACAGGATGGAAGGAGATGCTGAGAGATTTCAACACACTACTTGGAATGGCATACAATTTAAACCTTATGAACTATTTATTTCTGGAATGTTTTCTTTAATATTTTTGGATTGCAGTTGACTACGGATGGACATCTAAAACAGTGGAAAGTGAAATGGCAGATAAGGGGAGTTACCATAAATGTTCATTCCTTTCCCCTTCCCCTTCCCCATAGAAACCTAGAGAAGCATGCTAAGAAGAGGATACCAGTCGATATTGATTTCTGCATCTTTTAGAGCATCAGTCCCTCTTCATTTTAAGCAGAAAGTAGCATAAGATTATATGAACTGGTGAAAACAACAAGGAAACATAATAGTTATCATGTGTAAATAATTCATTTTACCACTTGCAAAAAGCATTTGGGTACTATAGGACATGCAACCCTTGATTTAGTTCTGTGTAAGCTTGTGGTGCAGTGTTCGAGTCATGGTTCTATGGTGTCTTCCTTTGATGCTAGAGTTGAGTTGCAGTGGAAATTCCCAAAGGGCTCTTTGTGTATAATGCATGATACCTGTGGAAACTTAATACTTATTGATGGCAATGTTGGAAAGAATGATTAGGAAGTAGAAAGAATTTTTTTTTTAGTTTTAAGTCACCTTTTGGAAAATATTAATCTGAATTATAGTATTTTTACTTTAATGCTGTTTTCTGTCTATACCAGATGGTCTAGTTGAAGGAGAAGTCAAGATCTTGTATTCTGATATATTCTGTAATATTTTATTAAGTGAAAAGTGCAGGGTAGAGTAGTCTACCATGTGTGAGAAAAAAAAAAAAAAACGGATACAGGAGAAATTGATAAATACCCTAAGACAGGGTTCTAGTGACAGGAACAGGGCCTTTAGTACTTTTTGAATTATGAATTGAATGAATGCATTATTTAACATAAACAAATAATAAATGCATGAGGTAAAAGAAACTGAGTTTGGAGAGCAGAGATTTATAGTCATCCTTTTCTTTTAAGGTGGACGGGCTTTGGAAATATGTGGCCCATCAATGTGTCTTCTTAGGGAATTCAGTGGTTAAGTCAGTAGTGGTTGGGCTCCTAGTCCCTGGATCTGCAGAAGAAATCGCACAATTAGAAAAGAGCCAGCCCTCTCCCCTGGTATAATAGAAGTGAGAGGCTCTCTGCTGGACAAAATTCAGGGGAGGACTAAAAGACAGTCCTGGACACAGACAAGGCCTGCTGTGATATGTGCGTCATTGCTGGAGGCACCGCAGGGCAGAATCGGGATGTAGGAAGCAGAACCCTTACTACTACATCCTTGTAATCCCAATCAATCCTCAGATAAATAGATCTGCAGCTGAATTTGTTGGGGGGGAGTGGGAGGAGCTAAAGGTGGAAAAATATGAGACCAATCTTTTGTGTATTATCTATATTTTATTTTTTTGTTTGTATACTCAATTTTATCACATGAGTGTTTTCAGATGCAAGGACCAGAAAAGGACAACTTCAGTTGCCCAAACCTAAAGTGAATTGGTTCATATAATAGAGAGTTCCAGAATCCAAAAGTAGGACTGACTTCAGAGGATATTTGATCTGGAGATGGATATCCGTCAGCTCTGTCTCTCTGTAATCCTTTCATTCTGTCTTCCTCTGAGTGTTGATTTCTTCCTGAGTCTGGCTCTTCTCAGGGCAGTTAGACTGTTAGGAGCAGTTCCAGAGTTTGTGCCCATATCATCCAGGGGAAGAGAGAACACTGTTCCTGATTGTTCCAGAGGTCTCATGGGAGTCACTACATCTCCTTGCCTTGAGTTGAGTGAGTGCCCATCCCTCAACCAATGGGATATGCCTATTGGGTGCTCATTGAATCTCAAACCTGATTTAACCTCAGGAAATTCTGATTTCACCAGTCTGGGAGGTGTAACCTATGCATTGGTATTTTAAGATACTCCCTGGATAATTCTCATTGTTCAACCTCAGGGCTGCAGATGACATAAACATACACTGACCCCAAAGGAGAACTCAAAAGAAAGGTTTTGGACATTTTATTATTCACTCCTCGGTGGTGGGGAGAATTGTAGCATAGGTGGCGTGACCACTGCACAGGTGGAGCTCCTGATACTTAATGAGTACATTTCCTTACTTTCCAGCCAGGGTCACTCGTTTAGATCCTCGCCTAAGGACTGGAGATTAGGGAAGTGGCCAGCCCCTCCTCTCGATTTCCTTATCATATTCTTTAGAGACCTCCTTATCTCACTGCAAGCTCTCCTAGGCGCTGATTGGTGTTTAACCCACCACTCCACCTCCTCAGTGCCTCAGAAGCCCCTTTACGTCCCTCACAATCTCACACCATCCCATGTCTTCCACGTGACCCTCAGGACAGGACTCCGAGGCACATTGCATCTGTATCCTACAACAGAGTACAAAGAGCAAGATTCTTATCAGCAAGCACTTTCAGGCAGTTGAGAGTTGTTTAAACACTTGGGTTAAAGCAAAAGCGATATTGTGTTTGAGTTCAGTGGTTTTTTCCAAGTCTGTTCCATCTCATTCACAGGTTGGACTGCTCAGGGAAGTCCTTAAGCTGCAGTCACGGGGGTTCTGAGCAAATTCAACAGTCAGTCTGGTTGGCATGATGCGTAGCTTCCATGACCTAGCCCAGGAATATGTTACTTGTTGCTAACCTGTGGAGAACATGACGAATGTTTAAAGGCACCACTGATGGCGAATGAGCTCCAGAGGCCATATGCAGGCAGCCTGCGCTCGTGAAGCAGCCTGAACAGGAAGCTTGCCTGGGCAAGGGTATCATGCCGTTCTCCTTGCACTTCAGGGGCTTAGAAAGAATGAGAACCTTGGTAATGTGTAACTTCCATAAACTGACACACAGTGTTCCTTGGGTGATGATCCTGGGGGTAACATCACCTGTACTTGTGAGGACAGTTCCCAACACAGTAGGCTACCTTAGACCTTCTCCCACCCTCAAGGGGTCAGTAGAGCAAACCACCAGGACCTTACTTGTACAGTCCATGGCCTACTAGTGCTCCTGGTCTCCTTTGGGATGTCTTGAGGAGCTGGCAGCAGTAAGTTGTCACTTGTGCCCCAGGCTGGTTTAAGAAAATGCTCACTGGAAGTGTCTGTTATCTGTGACCTTAAAGCTGGTGGCCATGGGTGAGACAACATAGAAAGGGCTGCAGGCTGCTCTTGTCAGGGATTCTCATATAGGGTCCTCAGTGCCTCAGGAAGACTACCCATGCAGAGAGGTACTCTCAGTCAATCTTTCAATTAATCCACCTCCTCTTGGATTGTATGGCAGGTGGAAGATCCATGATGTGTCCTGGTCTCGAACCCACTGCTGTATGTCATGGCCTGTGAAATGGGTGCCTTGGTCACTCTGTCACCTGTGATGTGCCTTGCATGGCAGTCGGTAGGATCAGTCTCTGATCGGCTCTTCTGCTGGGGAAGGCTTTCACTCCAGCAACTGTGTCCACACAAGCTGAGGCGTATTTGGTCCCTTCTGATAATGTGAGAGGGCCAAAGTAGTCCACCATCGCTGAAGAGGGACATCATGTGTTTGATAGTCCCCTCAGTGGTATCAGGTTGTTACGGGAGGGACTGAGAGCAGGCGAGGCAGTTCTGGCATGCAGCAGCAATAGCAGACATCTTTCTGAACAGTCCCCAGTGTGTCAGAGCTACCCACAGTCCAGTCTTTTGTCCTGCATACTTTCATCTGTGATGTAGCCAACTGGAAGTTCCCTCTGCTGGGCCTCCCTGTGCTGTTCTGCTGTGATGATGGTTCTGTGCCTCCAGCCATCTTATCTGCAGTTGTGTGACCTCAACTGGTGCTTCCCTGGCGATGGGCTTCATAGCAAGAAGAGCAGCATGGTGGCACACTGCTGGCAACAAACAATAACATCCCTCCGCCCCCTTCAGTAACCGTGCCCAAATCCAGTGGGGGTCTTATGTCCCTTACTCCACTGCCATGTCCCCTTCCAAAGCCATCTGGAGTGGCATGGTTGGTAAGCTCAGCAGGTTTCAGTGTGCCTGATGTCCCAATGGCTTGTGCCTATTTTACTGTCCATTTGGCTTGATGAAAAGCTTCAGTGTGCCTGTCAGTCCAGCCCCATGCTGCGTCTCTCCCACACAAATTATATAGGGGTCACAATAACTGAGCCAGATGAGGGATGAAATCCCTTCAGCAACCCAGCAGCCCAAAATTGTTGTATTTGCTTTACTCTCTTGGGAAGTGGAAACTCCTGGACTTTACCTATCACAGCCTGAGGTCTAACCTTTGTCCTACCTGACCAAACAGTCCCCAAGAATTTCCCCCATAATCCAGGGCCCTGTACTTCAGGGTAACAACCCATCCTCTTCCTTGCAAGTGTGTCAGAAGCATGGGGGTAGCCTTGGTGAGCACTGACACAGAATCAGATTTGATCATTATGTAAACATGTTTACTATCAGAGGTTCACCGAGTTTGTTACTATCCCATGACACAGGATGGGGCAACGAAGAAATCCTTGAATAATATCATGAACATCCCGCATGAGGGCAAATGGGACTTGACTCTCCAGGACCTTAGCTATGATGAAGAAGGCATTAGCAAGACTGAGGACATGGTGATGTTTCCAGTGGAGGCTGAGCTCTTCCAGCATGGTGGCAGTGTTGGGTGGGTCTGCATAAAGTGGAAGGATCACCTTATGTAATTCTTGCAGTCCATCATCATATGCCAAGTTCCATTCTGCTTTCTCTTGGGCCACACAGAGGAGTTAAAGGACTGTGGGTGGAGCAAATTATGTTTAGTCAGTTTGCACATTGTCTCCATTATCTCTTGATGGCCATCAGGGAGCTGATACTGTGTGCCCAACAATTCTGCTGGGCACAGGGAAAACAACAAGGGGGAGCTTAGCATTTTCTCTTAAAATTGGCTTCACAGGTGCCACATGTTTAATGTCTCAGCATCCGGAACTCCCCTATGGTACTTTGTAGGCATTTACCCCACAAGATACCAACTCTTATTACATATTTAGGAACAGAAGTTATGAACAGTGGGTTGGCGGAGGGTGGCAGGTATCCAAGCTGCAGTGTCAACTGGTTTCCTTCTGTGTGCGTTGAGAGCAGCTAACCTGGCTGAGAATGTGTCTGGATTGTACGTGTCTCAGTGTGTGCCCAGCTTCTGCGTCCACCAGTGCTGTTACTCTCTGAATGTTTTTTGAAGATCAATATATTGCCAATTCTGCATCTGGCTTCTGGATCAGACACATAGCCCCTACCCCTGAACCTTGACCTTTTCCCTAGTCGTTCCAGACTTGAAGACTCCTCAGGAGGAGCTGTGGGCTCTGCTTTCATTACCCCTCCTAATAGGAGAGGCTTGTCTTCTGTCTTTTTGGAGTAGGAGTTCATCCTGCCTTTCTGGTCACCTCCCCTTTTGTTTCCTTGTGGAGAGTTAATGGC
Organism: Aplodontia rufa; assembly: GCA_004027875.1. NCBI lineage: Eukaryota > Metazoa > Chordata > Mammalia > Rodentia > Aplodontiidae > Aplodontia > Aplodontia rufa. The sequence goes on along the minus strand of PVKS010006917.1, from coordinate 18,662 downwards.
TGGAACCTCTTGTCCTTCAGCAGTTGCTTCAGCAACTGTACCACAGTGGCCTTAGGCTGTTTATCTATTTTCTTTTCTTCTTTTCCTATTGCTAGTAAGTCCACCCACATCTATTTACAGGACACTCGAAGAGGGTCTTCCAGTTTGGGCTGGATTTTATGGATTTCTGTTTCCGCTGCAGTCTTTCTGCCCTGGATCTGCTTGCTGGAGGGGCTACCCTACTAATGGGGATACTGTTGATACCAGGGCACCCTAAGTGGATGGAGGGGCCGTATGCAACTCTGCAGTACTCCTCCCGGCAGTAAAGACCATCCTGTCTGGTCCTGGGAAAGGCTGCAGATAGATAGCATGTTTCATCCCCAGTTCCCACAGACAGCTCTGTAGATCTGGCACTCAGACCCAGGTGTCTCTGGGCATAGGATCATCTCCAGAATTTGGCCACATGTTATAAGTAGCAAGAAACAGACAAGCTAGTAATGACCCCACACTTTCATCAGTGGCACTGGCCTAAAGCCAGTGATGTACAGTAGGGTGGGCACTTAGTGAAGCCGCTTTGGGCAGCTCCAAGCCACTCAGCATCACCCCATCTGCTCCAGTGTCCCCCAGCAGAGCGCCGTGGAGGCGCACTTTCTTTGATTTTCCGCCTGCTCTTGGACCCCAGCTTCACAGGGGAATAGGGTCTCATGGTGGTCTGTAAGCATCTCTCTGGAGCAGGGAGCAGATCTGGATTGGCCCTCTCAGGCCACTCCATCTGCGCCTTTAGCTTTTGGATTGTTAGAGGTCTAGCTTCTATTACTCCTTTATCCTCTACCTCAGCTCTGCGTCACTAGAACTAGGGGACTCCCTGAGTGGTTCCCACATTTGAAGGTTCCAGTTTTCTCGAGTCCTCAATGCCCTGACACAGGTTCTGGGCCCACGATGTCCCCTCAGTTTAGCATAGCGGTGTGCCATGACCTGCAGATGCTCATATTGCAGGTTGTAAGCGCTTCAACAGCACATCCTTGCTGTGGACCTGCACTAAGTGGGCCTCTTTCTCATTTTAACTCTTACTGAGCTGAGCCTGGTCTATAACTAACTAATGCACACAGCAGGAGCCTTGCCACCACTTCTGGCCTTCTTTGTTTCCCTTTGCCTTCCCACTACCCCTCTTTGAGCTTTCAGAGTGTCTCCATACTTACATGGTGGTCCCCATCGCTGCAGTAGGGAAGGCACCTGCAGCCACATTGAGGCTTGTGACCAGTCTGGGATTTCCCCTGCAGACCCCTTGTCCTCTCCCAGCTCTGGAGTCAACTCAGCACCTTTCTCTTTGGGATCCTACTGATGATGTTAATTGTTCAGTCCCAAGGCTGCAAATGCCCTGAGTAAACTGCTTACTGATCCCAAAGGCAGAACTTGGAGACTCAGTGGAGACGTTTTAGATGTTTTATTACTCACTCACCCCTCGGTGGTGGGGACTGAGATACAATGGAGGGCCTTACTCTGCCTACAAGCAGGGGGTAATGTACAGGACAGGTGCTACGTGGGTGGATTTCCTCAGATGGTTTCTGAGTACATCCTCTACAACCAGGGTCACTCTGTTTATATCCCTTGCTGAGAGTGGAGTCAAGGGGAGTGCAAGCCTTGCCTCTCCATTTCCTTCCCTACCACATTCCTTTGGAGACCTTCACGTCTCACTCCAAGCTTTCCTAAGCACTGATTAGTGTTTAAGCCAACACGCTTCTGTAGCCAGTACTGATTTATTTACTTCAGTTCATCAGAGTTCACTCTTACAGCTGCCGACAACTGTTCTCCAGAGAAAAATCTGGATAAGGGGAAAATAGATGCGGGGAAAGCAAACATCAGATCTCTACTGTGACAGACACATCAGCATCTACCCTCCTTCTTCCTTCCTATTGGGACCCAGCAAGGTACCAGTCCTGGGGGATGGATCCTGCTTGGGCCAATCTGCTATTGAGAGAGAAAGACTGTGATAGTCAGAAAGAGCGAGCCCGAGCAAAGGAAAAGCAAATTACTCTTTTGCCATAGCAGGCAGTAGTATTAAAGAAGTTTAAAGAAAATGTGCAAGAAATTGGAAATGTAAGCCTATTATTTGAAGTTGTAGAGCCTACTATCACGAAAAAAAAGACAAAATGTTCAAAAGTAGCTACCTATGAGAAATAAGATTAGAAAACCAGGATGAAAAGGAAACCTTTAGCCTTTATTTTATGTTGTTCTATTCTCTTTAAATTTTTATTTATTTCTATGTGCTTACATTATTTTTGTAACAAAAAATAAATTAGTCTCTTTTGAAGTTGCTCTTAAGAGTTGAAGATGATTTAAAATATATATAGCCTATTGTTAAAGCACATTTTAAAAATGTATCAACCATATTTTAAAAATTATTTTAATTGATAAATAAAAATTAGATATATTTATTATCCACAAGATGATGCTTTGAAACATGTGTATACTGGGGAATGGGCTCAGTTGAGCTAAGTAACATTTGCATTATACTTATCATTTGATCATCTTTTTAACAAAAGTAAAAAATCATTTGTTAATTGTCCCAGTTATCTACAACCTCACAGTAATATAGTACAGGTAAGAATCAAATGTTGTTTCTTACAATACTTAGTTGACAAGTGAAAATTGCATATATTCAGGATGTACAATGTGATGATTTGATATGTCTGTGTTGTATAACGACCACCGAACACCACAGTCAAATTGATTAGCATATCTATTACTCCTATAATTGCTATTGTGTGTGGGGTAAGAGGACTTAAAATCTGCTATTGTTTCAAATTTCAAGTCAACAAGATAGTTACTAACTACAGTCACAATGCTGTGTATCAGTATAATATTGCAGCACAATTCACAATAGCCAAGATACAGAACCAGTCAGTATTCATCAATGGATGAAAGAACAAAATGTGATACACACATACATGCACACAGAGGAATGCTATTCTGTCTTAAAAAAGAGGAAATCAGGTACATTCTAAGCAGTTATAAATGTCACTGTATATACTATAGCCATATATATATATATATATATATATATATGTTTTTCATAGGTATAAGAATTATGTCACTATATTTTTTTTTCTAAGAACAATATAGAACCCAGAAGAAAGGCAAGAGTTCAGTGGATGGGAGGAGGGAGGTAGAGGGGTGTTGGGGGGGCATATTGAACAAATTGTATTGTTGATGTGTGTGCATCTAGGAATATGTGACAACTAATCCCGTCATTATGTAAAACTTTAATGCACCAATAAAAAATAAAGTTAAAAAGGAGGAAATCCTGCCATCTGCACCAATATGGACGAACCATAGAAGTTATTGTGCTAAGTGGAATGGTGCAGACACAGAAAGATACATACAGCATGATGTCACTTACATGTGGAATCTGGAAGGGCAAGTGGAAGCAGAGAGTAGAATGAGGGTTTCCAGGAGTGGGGGTGGGGGAAATGGGGAGATACCGAGAATTAAGTGTTTTCATTCTATGCAAAAGAAAGTTATCTGAGGAGCTTATAGCAGGGCTGAAGATCAAGGCCAGCTCCTAGGGATGCGAGCTGGAGTAGAACTAGCTGTTGATGGTGGCATAAGATTGCGTTTGTTCTGCCTTTCATGTTGTTGTTTCAACCTTCTTGTCTAGCAGCCCTAATCTGATTTGGCCAACAACTAGAGAGGAGAAATCTTTGAGAATTCAGCTGTAAAGGTCTTCAGTTATTAATTTTCAATTAATGATTTTCAATTTGACTTGGTTACCAGGTCTTTTATGCAATTAACTCTGCATTATTTCTTTGGTTCTGCCCTTGTTAATTTACTCATTGTTAAAATTTAGGGCCACAGCACTATATTGACTACAATATGTTATTTCAGAAATTATGAGAAAACAAATAATTTTTGGAAACAAGACTTTTAACTTTTGGTGTCAACCGGAATAACTGAATTGAATTCACTTATGAAGAGTGTTTAACTGATCTTTGTTATCTTTAAATTTTCCTAAGCTTAAAAGATAAATCATTACAATATAAAAATTGTAGAAGTACATCAAAAGACTTGCTCTTCTCTAATAGCAGGAGGTAGGTGAATTAGAGGTTTTGTTGTGTTGTTTTAGATATAGATAATCATACTTGGGTAAGTGCAGTACATTCCTCATTTAATGCACTTAAGTTTGTTATTTGGGGTCATATATTTAAGAGGAATTAAAATTCACCTTTTATTATTATTCACCATTCTTAATTAAAACCCTACTAAAGCATCTACTGGTTTTAGAGCCTTATATTTTGCACAAAATTTCTAGATACTTTAATATGCTTATCCATGATTATTTTGTCAAAAGAAGACAATAATGATATGCAAATATGAAATGCCCAGTTTCATTCCACTAATCTTAGCAAGTACCTGTGATGTGCAAGTGGTCTATGAGCCAAAAATGTACCAGGTTCAGATCCAGTCTTATCAGTTTAAAATCTCTTGCTGTTAATTGGTTGTATGTTGCTTCTATCAGACGTTCTATTAGAGCAACAGGCACTAGAACTGGAAGAATTTGTGTAGCATTCGGTGGAGGAATAGCAAAAGAACTGGTAGGTGGATAGCAGGAAGGGAACATCTGGATGATCCAAGGATGAATGGGTCTCCGATAAACAAAGATCTGTCTACACTTAGAACAAGGCCTGAAGCATCAAACTAAGTAACTAAGAAAAAACTGTTGGAGACTTTTAATTGCAAGTCAGCGAAGCCACCTAGTGGCTAAGGTTGTGTGGATGTGAAGCAGCTCTGTGGATCGATTGTGGGTCTCGAATCAAGGGTAACTAAGGTTCTTGGTCACGTCAGTTTTATTGAGGATAGGCATAGAATGGCTCTGACTGATGCTTTGTTTATAGTTTTTTTTTAATCAGAAAGGATTTAAGGCAACTTACATGACTGTACAGCAAGAATAGCACAAACTAGAATGTGAGAACAAAATGTGGCAGAAAAGACAATTATTATTTAAGGCATATAAAAACCAGCCCCACATGGTTTTAATTTAAAAAATGCTTACTGAATCCTATGAATTTTTTCATGAAAGGACTCTAAATTTCCAACCTAAAGTAGAAACTGATCAGTCATAAAATCCAATGTTCAGAAAGTTGAATAGTTTCTTTTTTTAAAGATAGGACACAGAGAGAGAAAGAATGAGAATCAACTTTATTTAGTTTTTCATGCAGCTTTCATTGCTCCGACACTCCATTGTGTATGTGGTGCTGGGGTTTGAACCTGTGTCCTCGTGCATGCAGGCAAGTGCCACAAACCTCCAAGTCACTGCTCTAGTCCCTGAAAGAGTTTTTAGGAAAAGTAAAACCCCATTTGATGCTAAAAGCAGAGATAATTTTCTCCTGGTCCCCAGGAGTGGGATAAGTATAATGGAATGTATAACATGCTGCACTCTCCTAGTGGAAATAATTCTGGATCGTGGAGGATGTTTTCTGTTTTTAAATTGCATCTACACTGATTTGGAGGAGAATGTGCCCCAACCTCCATCTGAAGGGCTCATAGGAAGCAGTTGAGCCTCATAGTAGCTTTGGGGTGTAGGTAGTAATATAGCCACATTGCAGATGAGGCAACTGAGAGGCAGTCAGGCTAAGAACTTCCCTGCGACAGGCTGTTAATAAGTAGCTGGATCCGAATCTGGACAATCTGGCTATTTCTCAATATGCTGTAGTGAGTGGCCTCTGAAGTATAATATGGCACATTCAATGAAGAGCATAGTACTGGAGGTTTTCCCTGCTCAATTTATCCAGGCTGTGGGGAATTGGAAAGAGGAAAATGTGTACTCTGTAAAAGTACTGTTCTACATAGATAAGTCTCCTTAAAAGCAAGTTTCCATGATGTTTTAAAGGTATGCCTGCTCAGTAAAGATTCTAATGCTCCTAACTTCTGCCCTGAGACTACTGTGATAGCCTAACACATATGATTGATACAGAACTTTTCACAATGATCACCTGCTAATGACTAGTTGGGTTCTTAAAAGATGCATCCTATCAAGGGAAAATAAATAAGACAGAGCGGTGCTGGCTAGAAATCAGATGCCTAGGCATCTCAAGCTCAGGCATTTCTGAGAGCCCAGGGAAATCTAGCTTTTGGATGTGTCTAGCTTTCTTGCGAACTTTGCGAGGAGACCTGGGTTCACATACCAATCCTAATACCTAGGAACTGAATGGTAGCGAATTAGTTAAGATCTCTGAGCCTCAGTTTCTTCATTGATCACATGGTTTAAGTACATGGCTTGTATGAGTCACTCACTATGTGCAGGTATTGTTCCTTTGCCTATCTTTAATCTTTATAGCAATCTTAGATGGAATATTTATCATTGTCAATCCCATTTTGCAGATGAGCTCCCTGAAATGGGGAGCAAAGATAATCTGGACAGTTTAAGTAATATATTTATGTACAGTGCCATATCACCTTGAACCATGCAGATTCCGCAGAAATGGCAGCCATGGTATTCCTACTGGCTCTGTCTCATCCATTCCTTTCTCTTTTAGACATGCTTTGAAGATTACCAAAGAGGGGAACCATGCATTTAAGCAATATGAGGTTCAGGATTGAGATAGGGGTTTAGGCCAGGGTATAAATAAAATTGAATTTTAATTTTCTTACAGGAGTGGCAAAAACTCAACTATGATATCTATGCCCTGCGGCAGATTCGAAGGGAAGTGAGAAACAGATGGAAACGCATTTTAGAAGATTTGGGTGAGTCTGAAAGAGATTGTGAAGTGGTAAAAATAACCAGTTGTGACCATTACTCTCCACTCTTTCCACCATGATTTTTTTACAAAAGAAATGCCTAATTAAGGCTACCGTATGCAAACTATTTTCCCAGTCCCGCTATCATATCCTCAAGCATAAACCTCTGATATTTTTGTGTCTTGAGGACGCACCCTGCCAGATGTTACTCCATCTGTCCCCAGTACAGGGTAACACAGGGCAGTGGCATCATCACATGGGCACTATTGTTTACTGTTTTGCCATTGTACATTGATTGAATTAGATGGGGATGATTGGCCAGTTAGTGATAGCTTTAAGTGAGGCAACGTGGGACAAGTTTGTAACAGAGAGGCAGCAAGACTCAGTACAAAATTTCAGAACATATAGAAGAAAACTTTCAAGGTTGGGGGGAGGGAAACCAACCCTTGTGGCATTAGAGTAGATATCAGGTAATGGTTTCTCTTAATTCTACCAGGTTGTGATACAATAAACATGGCCCCCACATCATAAAATAAGCTTGTTTTAATGTTTACAAGATGAATTTATCAGTTTTGATGTTCTTGATTCTTCTGCTTGGAAAGCACACCATACCCCAGCATCATACTTTTTGTGGGGTGCCGTGTCGACAGCCCTCATTGCTTTAGTGGGATGCAGAGGGATGGGATGGGCCTCTGTCTTCTTACCTTACCCAATATTGTTATGAATTTGTAATCTTTTTACAATAGAAGTTATTCCAGGAAGATTTAGGTCTTTGGGCCTTTCCTACCATTGGGTAAATAATTTTCACCAGTCAACCATATTGCCCTGAGGAAGGAAATCTGGACTTGGATAAATAGGGGCCTGGAGGTGACCCAGGGCAATGAGGGAAAGTGGGAATTCCAGAGGCAGGGGAGGAGGTGAAGAGTAGAGAGGACAGGGACAAGGGTTTCCAACTAAAAAAAGGGCAGGAAGCAGTCAGTTTATGATTTAACTGTGATTATGTGTTTATGATTTTTCTGTGTTAACACAGTAAAGTCAGTAAGGAGAAACAGCAGGAGTATTTTAATTAAAGACCCTGCCAATCACACAGAGCCGGGAGCAGCATGAGGAGCAGGGCCTCTGGCTTCGGTTTTCTTAGGTTTGCACACACTCTCCATTCCGGTCCTTTCTTTATCTCCATTGGGGCAGGACCTTATTGCAGGGCAGGCATTTCCTAGTGGCTACTTTACATGAGGGGTCAATTTTCCTGTCTCAGGTTTTCAAAAGGAAGCGGACTCTTTGTTGTCAGTGACTAAGCTCAGCACCATGAGTGACTCTAAAAACACGAGGAGAGCTCGAGAGATGTTGCTGAAACTGGCTGAAGAGACCAGTATTTTCCCAAGAAGCTGGGAGCTCTCGGAGAGATACCTGTTTGTTGTGGTAAGTGGATGCCTTCTTTCATCTGCGCTGATTTGGGTTAGATTTTTGCCTTCCGTGCATTGCTCATTCGAACACCACCAGCCACCATTACAGGAGGAAGTGGCAGCTAATGCTGCCATTCCATGCACTGGGGTCTGATGGCCAATGGCACCAGAGTCACCTGAACAGCTTTAAAAACTCAGATTTCTGGATCACACCTAAAGCCTTTGAGGCTTGGGCATGGCTCAAGAGCCTGTTTCTCAGTTGATTTTGCTGCACAGTTGAGTTTTTGAATGATTCGTAGGTCAAAGAGATATGAGAGATACTGTTTATATAACCTAAGATTGAAAAGTCATTTGGAAGGACTCTGAGACTGGTGGAGTGTTTCTTAGGGAATATAAATAATGAGTTAAGGTGTGTCTCTAAATTTGTTGAAAAAAATTTGATAAATGTTTTACTGCTTATTGTTATTTGTAGGGAAGATTTTGTTTTTGTTAGATTGATTTCCTATCCACATAGCTTGGTTTCCAACTTAGCAATCTTTTCTTTTTCTTTTTTTTTTCTCTCTCTCTCTTATTTTTATTTATTTATTTATTTATTTATTTTTTGCAGGACCGGCTCATTGCTCTTGATGCTGCAGAGGAGTTCTTTAAAATTGCTAGTCGAACTTACCCCAGAATGCCTGGAGTTCCTTGTCTGGCTGATGGCCATAGAGAACCACACTACCTTCCGTTTCCAAGTCCCTAACGGAGAGACTCAAAGGCAGAATGGGAATTCTTCCACAGGGACTCAACAGTTAACCAAAGTTGGATGTTTGCGTTTAGAAAGGTTGCCAGAAAGAAGAGGGCTGAGTGAAGAATGATCCCAAGTCCTGCAATGATGTCAGGTTTTTGTGAAGACTTCTAAGAAATGTTCCTGTTTCATTGAAACACCCAGGTGACCATGCATCTAGAAAGGAAGTTGAAGATTAGGTCATATGTGGTAGTCGGATTCTAAGAGCCCACTCACTGTCCAGCCTTGGTTTGGGTTGTACAATAAGCTCCAATCATTAGTCCTATCTGGGGAGTGAAATATTCCAATTAATAAAACAATAGGATTAATAGAGCTATCATTGAGCCCCAAATAATTATTATAAAATATAGGCTAACCTCCAAATAATGCTAGGCATTATGTAACCTCTCTGTGATTTGAAAAAGCCTGCAGAACGTTGGAGGGTGTCTGAGGCATCATTCTGAGTATAAGTTATAATTAATGAGAAGTATAGATGAATCAGATGGTAGAAAGATCTACGGGAGCTGCTCAGAAGTGGGTTCCAAGCAGAATGGCCTTGAGGAGAACTTCCTGCCACTGCAGTGAAAAGTTCTGTCTTCATGTGTGATACATGCATTTTAAAAGCCTCGACACTGTTACCTGGTTACCTCATTTTTGCATATTGTCCATTTCTAGTCCAAAAGTCCTTGTCATTTAACTGGGACAGCATCTGCAAACGGAAGTGTTTGACCTCCACTTCCTTCTCTTTAATCCATTTCTGGCTTTTCCACACCTGCCAGCGGAGCACCTGTGCAGATCTGCAGATGTGCAGGCAGCGATGACCTGAACAAGGCCACGGCTGGACTTTCTTTGCAGATGATTTTCAAATTGGAGCAATGCTATTGATACAACTTGCTTCTGTCCACAGTGTCAAAAGTTACTTGCCACTTAAGCAAGGAGCTTGCCGAGAGACTGTGGCTCATTTTATTGAGAAGCCCTTAAGGAGGGGTAGGATTTATCAGTAGATTGCTGAGAACAATGGCAATATTTTTATTTTTTACAGATTTTGCACTTCTGACTTCAGGTTGAAAACTAACTTGTATTAGTTTGTCCAGGGGATTGTGACTTGAAATTTTTCATGTTATGATTAGCTTTTTTGGTCTGCTATATTTAAAATATTTCCTAGAAGATATATGTTCTCCATTTTTTCATGTACTGCAGATCAATTTAACTGATGTGTTTCAGGAAAATTCTTCCTAGTTTCATAAATAAGCTAAAAGTTTTATTTAAAAAATATTTAGCACTTAATATCTGTCTCATGTTGTTTAAAATCATCCTACAGATTATTTTGCTTACTTCTGTAGGCTCTTGGAATATAAGCATAAAAATTAGCAAAACAAATAATAAAATAAACAAATAATCTTAGAATGTTGTATTGTTTTAATCTCTGTACTCAGAATTTGTATTTTGTCTTTCTGCCTTTTTCAGTGTCAAAATAGATGAGGTTGTTTGCATCTGTATAGCATAAATTGCTTACCATAGTTTTCATTTTTGGTAATGAACAAGGAAGAATAAGATTATTTCAGTTATTACTAAAATACATGGAATTATCCAGGATTTTTTAAAAGGAATTAAAAAGCTTCTGTGTTTTCTCAAATTGGATGTGTGTTATATTTCTGGCAAATAAAAGAGAACAGATATTCCCTCCATAATCCCCTTAAATGAAAGGGCAGAGAAACTGAGAGGCAGATGGGTTTAATAAACTCCTGTCATCCTGAACCCAGTCAAAAGGTGGATCTGTGCTGTAGCAAGTACAACTGCCCTGTGGGAGGGAGGCTCAGAAATCACAGTCTGCTCAGCAGGACTAGGGCCACAGATACGGAGGAGGCTAAAGGGCTTTTCTACTGTTTAATCATCTCCTTGTTGACTACTTTAGTACTTCTCAAAGATTCGTCTGTGTATGCAGGATGATTTCAAGTGGTAGATGGATGGAAGTATTTATCTTGATTGGTATTTAATTTAGTGTATGCCAGGGGACAATCCCTGTAACTAGCAGATCAAATGCCTGATTTCATATTTCATGAATGTTATTGCATGGAACAATAAAGAAGGCACATTTTCCAAAGACTATATTGGTGAGTGGCACCAGTGTCATTAAGAAGCTCTGTGGCTTCTCCATAGGCCAGATATTGGTACAGAAGTGGGCCTACAGGCAGCAAAGGCATGGTATGACAGAATAAGGGCCCAGTGGCAATGTTCCACTGTCAGAGCAATGTGGGCACAATTATCATAATGAGGGGCCCACAGAGAGCTTTAGAGATGGTCAATAGAACATGACAAATTAGATCGGTAAACAATAACATTATTTTTCAGGCCATGCCACCAAAAAGTCTGAAGAATGGATGATCAGGAGGTAGGATCAGCTACTTTAATAAATGCTATGATCTCTTGCCAACTTTCTAGACCTCAGCTAATTTTCAAATCCAGAAACCATTCACCAAAGGAAACTGCATCTCCAAGAACAACTTGTGATACCATTGTGAGTGTGTATGACAATGATTCTTCTATAATTAATTACGTGGCTAGCTGTACACTGAAGAAGGGTGATAGACAAACTCTTGGAGAACTATGGGGTACAAGGTCCAAGTTGACATTGCTTTTCAGGGTGTCATTTAGTCTGTCCCTTAGAGTGGAGGCATATGAGATTCAGATAAGACATGGTCTTTTTTCCCCAGGTCTTACTCACAGTAGGTCCACTAAATTCACACATCTACCCAATGATCATCTCTCCACTTCCTGATAAATAATGAGACTGAACATCCTTGGATGTTGGCAGCAACTCCATTTTCTTCTTGTCTTGCAGTTTACAAATTGTCTTATTGGGCTGGATGCAGTGGCACACACTTGTAATCCTAGCAACTTAGAAAGCTGAGGCAGGAGAATTGCAAGTTAGAAGCCAGCTTCATCAACTTAGCAAGGCCCTAGGTAACTTAGTGAGACTCTGTCTTCAAAATAAAAAATAAAAAGGGCTGGGGATGTGTTAAGCACCCCTGGGTTCAATACCCACTACCAACCAACAAACAAACAAAATAAAAGCTATCTTACTGGGAAAGCCAAGTGGAAACCTCAAAGTTACCCACTCCCTGGCCAAGACAGTAAACCAAAATCAATATTCCATCCCAGGGAGATAGCAGTCATTAAGTAAATTCCATAGTAAAGTCCATATTATTCAGGTATACTTAGTTGTTATCTAACATCTTTTTTAGTTCCAGGATCCAATCGAGGACACCATAGTACATTTTGTTTTCTTGTTCCCTTAAACTTCTCTTGGCTGTGACAGTTTCTCAGACTCTCCTTGCTTTCAATGACCTTGACAGTTTTGAAGAGTACTGACCATGAATCTAGAAGAGAGACAAGACCAGCTGGGGCTTGAGACTATTAGTGTTTTTCATGCAATTTTCCTTGGGAAAAGAAACACATCAGGAACCTGCAGGAGACCCTCGCAGATCTGGTAATAAAGAACAAGTGGCTCTGAGCAGCACAAAGGGTGGACTGTGGCATGTGGCCTCTGCTCAGGTTCCCTGTATTGGGATCTGACCTACTCATTCCCCTAGCCATTGATGGTACTGGGGTTTGGCCTCTCAGAGGAGCTCTTGTCTGGAAATTGCCATCAGCTGACAGGAGCTAACTTGCCTAATCTTACTGCCCCCCCGGGTAACATTCATCTATAACTAATTCATTGGTGCAAGGGTATGAAGGGTCACCCCCTCTCCAAAGCTCCCCGATTGGCTGAGGCCTTTGCTGTGACCACATCTCAGTAAAATTTCTCCCTTTTACATAGCTCCTTGCAAATAAACATATCATATGCTAATCTCAGTGTCAGAATCTTTTTCTCAGGGAACTCATTCATGACAGTCAATCACTAATATAATACTAAAGACTGCATTTATAGCTGTCATATTCAGAGTGATTGAGTATAATTAGTCCAGTTTTACTATAATTACTCTATTGAGATGCATATTATTTCATTGTGAATCATTTCTAAATGTATTTATCTTTTGTATTAGGGCATTATTATTTTTTTTTTTATTTTTAAAGAGAGAGAGGGACATGTGTGCAGGAGCCCTGCTGGAACTGACCCCAGCAGCTGCTGTGTCCCCAGTCTGGGCCTCAGTTGAAGGGCCCTTCAGGTGCACACAGGGCACCCCAGCCAGGACCCCCTCCACACTCACCACCAGTCCCAAACGGCCCAGCCGCCGCATGTGTAGCCTCACAGACATAGCCCTTTCCTGCTAGGTCCAGGTATATTGGGTTCATACATGCTGCCAAAGATCCAAGGTCCCACCGAGCTGTGCAGGAGGCCGGTTCCAGCATGAATGAGACCCCAAGGACCAGCAAAGCACCTGGGCTGCAGCACTTCTACAATCCATCAGACTGCCACGCACCTCCAACAGATTACAGATCGATGTTCTGGGACCTTGATCCATAAGACTCAGCAAAACAGATGCAGCTTTCTGGAAGAAGGTGGTCATCAAAAAAGTGGTGTTTGACCTGACACTGTGACCTGCAAAGAAAGAAGCACTTCCAGACCTGCCTACTTTCACCACAGGGAAACTCATTTCAAAGTTCCAGAATAATATAAAATATAAATATAAAAAATGAGGAATCAAAATAGAAAAGGTTCACCTCAAGCCCACTCCCCAACCAAGGAACACTCAGACAGGGAATGGGATAAAACCTAGAAATAATTATCAATGATCTGATTACTAAAAGGAACAATGAACTAAAAAAAGATTTAGTGTAGGGACTAAGTGAGAAAACTCAAGACATGAAAGCTCTATTATTAAAGAAATAGACAAGTAATGAAAAAGGAAGTAATGGAGCTAAAAATCTTCAGTTAATCACATCAGAACGATGATGGAAGAATTTAATAATAGACTCACCTCTGCAGAAGACAGAACCTCAGCTCTAGAAGGAAGAGCTTCTAACAATGAAGATAGGCTGAGTAAGCTTGAGTGTACAGATGCCAAAAAAGAAAAAAGCCTCACAGAACATGAGCAGAATTTTCAAAATGTCTAGGATGAAATCAGAAAAAAAAATCTAGAGGTAACTGGGATACAGGAAGAAATCAAAACACAGATGAATGGCATGAAGAACATTCTCAATGAAATAGTTAAAGAAAAAATTTCCCATGTTAAAGTAGGATCAGATATGCTCACCCAGGAAGCATACAGGACACTCAATAGGCCAAATCAAATGAAAAGTTCACTGAGACACATCATATTCAAAATGTATAACAGGGAAATCAAGGAAAGAATATTAAGAGCTACAAGAGAAACACCAAATCACATTCAGAGGCAGAACAATAAGGATCACAGTTGACTTTTCAGCACAGACTCTAAAAGTGAGAAAATCCTGGGAGACCTTTCAATGTCTGAATGACTACAACATGCCGTCAAGAATACTATACCCAGCAAAACTCAGCTTCAAAATTGATGGGGAAATAAGAACATTTCACAATAAGATCAAACTTGTAGCATTCATGAACAAAAAAACACTCAAAGATAAATTCCAGATAAAAGAACAAGCAAACACTCCTCAAAACCCACAAACAAAGGAATTTCAATAAAAGTGCCTGCTATCAATAGACAACCAAGAAAGCACAGAACTCACTAATAAAACACAATGACTATGAATCACAACCACATAACTATCCTCACACTGAGTGTGAATGGTGTCAACACACCAATCAAAAGATATAGTTTAGCAGAATGGATCAAAAAACAAAATCCAACAATATGCTGCTTTCAAGAGACCCACCTTACAGCCAATGACATCCACAGATTGAGAGTGAAAGAAAGGATGGAAAAAGCATCTATCAGGTGTATGGCCCAAGAAAGCAATTGAATTTATAATACACGTATCAGACAAAGTAGACTTCAAACACAAATTAATCAGAAGAGATAAAGAAGGCCACTACATCCTAGTAAAGGGAACAATACAACAGGAAGATATAATCATAGTAAATATATACTCTCTAAACACCAATACTGCCCCAAGTATGTGTAAAAATTACTCCAGGACATAAAACCATGTGTGGACCTCAACCCAATAATACTGGGAGAATTTAATAATCCTCTATCACCAATAGACAGATTGTCAGAGCAAAAAACAAAAACAAAAACAAAAAACAAAAGAGAGACCTCAAGTCTATACAACTCCTCGAGTCTATACAACTCCATAAATAAAATGGTCTTAACAGCCGCAAGCTAGCTGAGTATACCCTCTTCTCAGCAGTGCATGTATCCTTCTCCAAAATAGATCATATTCTAGTTCACAAAGGAAATCTCAGCAAATATAAAACAGTAGATATTATTCCATGTATCCTACCAGACCATGACGCCATGAACCTAGCAATTAAGAACAAAAATTATAACAGATATAAACATGGAGATTGAATAATATCCTATTAAGTGAAGAATGAATCCAAGAAGACATGAGAGCAGAAATCCAGAAATTCTTGGAAGAGAATGAGAATGAAGACAAACCATATCAAAACCTTTGGGACAGCATGAAAGCATTCTTACAGGGAAAATTTATAGCATAAAGTGCCTATGTTAAAAACCAGGAGAGATCTCAAATAAATAAGCTTATGCTCCACATCAAATCCTTAAAAAAGGAAGAACAATCTGAGCCCAAAGCCAGCAGAAGATAGGAAATAATTAAGATAAAAACTGAGGGGCTGGAGCAGTGGCTCAGCATTTATGGCACTTGCCTGGCATGCATGAGGACCCCATGTACACAACAAAGTATCAGAGCAATGAAAGACTAATAAAATTGGTTCTCTCTTTCTCTCTCTTTCACTGTCCTTCTCTCTTTAAAAAAAAGATGAAAGCTTTAATCAATGAAATTGAGAACAACAACAACAACAAAATAATAATAAAAAGAATTAATGAAACAAAGATCTGGTTCTTTGAAAAAAATAAATAAAAATGACAGAGCCCTTTCTAATCTCACTAAAAGAAGGAGAAAGTCGAATCAAATCAACAAAATCACCAACAAAAAGGGAGTGATCACCACTGACCCCATGGAATTCACACGAATTATCAGAACATATTTTGAAAAACTATACTCTTAATTAGATAATCTGGATGACATGGACACATTTCTAGACAAACACAACATCCCAAAATTGATGCAGGACAATATTGAAATCCTAAACAATCCAATAGTAGGCACCGAAATCCATTTAGGAATCAGAAGTCTTTCAAAGAAGAAAAGCCCAGGACCAGATGGATTCCCTGCTGAGTTTTACCACACCTATGAGGAGGAACTAACACCTCTCCTTATTAAGCTATTCCAAGAAATTGAAAATGATGGAATTCTCCCACTTTTTATGAGGCAACCATAACTCTGATACCAAAACCCAACAAAGACACATCAAAAAAAGAAAATTACAGACTAATATCCCTGATGAACATTCATGCAAAAATCCTTAATAAAGTTCTAGCAAACCATATTCAAAATCACATCAAGAAGATAATTCATCATGATCAAGTGGGCTCCATTCCAAGGATGCAAGGCTGGTTCAATATATGCAAATCAATAAATGTGATTCACCATTTAAACAGAATTAGGATAAAAAACCATATAATCATCTCAATTGATGCAGAAAAGTCCTTCGATAAAATCCAGCACCCATTCATGCTCAAAATGCTAGAGAAAATAGGGATCAAAGGATTTTATCTTAAATTTGTAAAGGCTATATATGCCAAACTCTCAGCTAGTATGATACTAAATGGATAAAAACTGAAAGCATTTTCTCTAAACTCAGTAACAAGACAAAGCTGGCCACTGTCACCACTTTTATTCAATATAATCCTTGAAATCCTAGCTGGAGCAATCAGGCAAGAAAAGGAAGTCAAAGAGATAAAAATAGGAAGAGAGGAAGTCAAACTATCCCTTTTTGCTGATGAGATGATCCTATATCTGGAAGATCCAAAAAATTCCACTAGAAAACCTCTTGAGCTTCTTAACAGATTTAGCAAAGTAACAGGCTGCAAGATCAACACCCATAATCAATAGCTTTCCTGTACACTAATAATAGGGAAGAAGAAGAAATAGAGATATTGGTCCCATTCACAATATCCTTGAAAAGAATAAAATACTTGGGAATTAATCTAACAAGGGAAGTAAAAGACCTATACAATGAAAATTATTGAACACTGAAGAACACCTGAGAAGATGGAAAGATGTTTCATGTTCTTGGTTAGGCAGAATTAATATAATTAAAATGGCCATTCTGCCAAAAGTGCTATACAGATTCAATGCAGTTCCCATCAAGATACCAATGTCATTCTTTACAGATATAGAAAGAGCAGTTCTCAAATTCATTTGGAACAACAAGAAACCCAGAACGTTGCTAAGCCAAAACATTACTATCGCAAGGAAGAGGAAACAGATGGCTTTGCAGTACTAGATCTAAAATTACACTGTAGAGCTGTAGTTACAAAAACAGCATGGAGACCAATGGAACAGAAGACTCTGAGACAAACCCTCAAATCTTTAAACATGTGGTCTTTGACAAAGGGGGTCAAAATATAACATGGAGGAGAGGCAGGCTATCCAACCAATGGAGCTGGACAAACTGTATAGTCATGTGTACGAAGTTGAAATTAGATTCTTATCTCTCACCTTACACAAAAATCAAATCAAAACGGATCAAGGAATTAGGAATTAAACCAGCTACCATACAACTGCTAGAAGAAAAATTAGGACCAACACTCCAGCATGTGGGAGTTGGCAATGACTTCCTCAACCAGACTCCCAAAATGAAAGAATTAAAGTCAAGAATTAATGACTGGGATGCCATTAAATTAAAAAGCTTTTGCTCAGCTAAGGGATTGGTCAAAACTGTCAAGAGAGAACCCACAGAATTGGAGAAAATCATGGCCTGTGATTCCTCCAACAGGGGATTAATATCCAAAATTTATAAAGTACTCATAAAACTTAATATCAAAAACAAATAATCTATTCAATAAATGGACCAGAGAGCTAAACAGGAATTTCTCAACAATGAATACATGAGAAAGTGTTCTAAAATCACTAGTAATCAGAAATCCAAATCAAAACTTACATTAAGATTTCACTTCACTCCAGTCAGACTGGCAAAGATGAAGAACACAAGCAGTAACAAATGCTGGAGGGGTTGTAGGGATGTAGGAGCACTAGCACACTGTTGGTGGAAATGGAGACTGGTACAGCCACTCTGGAAAGCAGTGTGGAGACTCTTCCAAAATTTAAGGGTGGATCCACCATATGATCCAGCTATCCCTCTTCTGGGTATTTTCCCAGTATAGTTAGAATCAGCACATTACAGCAACATAGCAAAATCAATGTTCATAGCAGCTCAGTTTACAGTAACTAAATTATAGAATCAACCCAGATGTCCCTCACTGGATGAGTGGATCCAAAAGCTCTGGTTTATATATATACAGTGGAGTTCTACTCAGCTATTAGAAACTATATTGGGGCATTTGAGGGTGAATGAATGGCAATGGAAGAAATCATGCTGAGCAAAGTTAGCCAAACCCAGAGAGAGATTCAAGGGTTGAATGTTTTCCCTCATTTGTGGAGGCTAGAGCTAAACCCAGGCTTGGGTGAAAGTTAGTCAAACTCATGTATTGGACCCACCAAGGGCATAGCAACACATAGGGGAACCATAGTCATGAGGTTGAAGGATGGGAGAGGTAGGGAAGATAGGAAGGGATCTAGGGACACAATCAGCAATGTAGCATAGT
>PVKS010006916.1:0-75679 GCA_004027875.1 Aplodontia rufa | reverse complement strand
TTACCTGTGTGGGATACCAGGTGCCTGTCCCTGTATCCACACAAGCCCTGTGCTTGAAGTTAGGGACAATTTAAGATTAGTTCTATGAAACTGTCCAAAGTTGACTTCATCCAATATGCCTGTCTTCATACTGAACTCCTTTTGTTGTATGGTCAAAACCTGCACAACCTCTTCACGTTTTCACTCTGTAACACTTTTGTGGACATGATATATCTTCCCAAAGATGATCTAGATATCTGGAGGTCAACCGTGAGAATTTGGTTGTGCACTGGAAGATTTTCTATCACTTTTCTAAATCAATCTTTCAGCAGTAGCTTTTCTCTTATCTTCTAATAATAAACATTTCTGTACACAGCCAGTGGAGCAGAGCTAGCCTAGACTATTTGGTATTTTGTTTGAGCATACCTACTGTTTAGTCTACAGAATCGAATTCATACACCTGTTCTCTCTTGTGGGTAAAAGGTATGGGCAAGTCTTTTCACCCCCTTGAGTCTCAGTTTTTTTAGAGGTAAATGGGGTTAATAAATAATCACCCCAGAATGTTATTGTGAAGGTCAAAACACATTGTCGAGAATACAAAGAGGAGCAGCTATTGGCTTATTGTTGTTTTGAATGTTGATGTGGAAAATATAAATCAGTGTAATAGTCTCTTTGAAAAACATTGATGTATTTATCAGTGAACGCCTTTTTATTCAACTTTAAGCTCCCATTTAGTCCACCTAGCTCCAATTTTTGCTCCTTTTCCTTTATTTTTTTAAAAAATATTTTGAAGTATTTTATATAAAAACTTGAAAAATTTGTTTTTAAGCCTTAAAAACCTTAACAACACTGCTAATGAACCAAGGATAATAATAAACAGATTATTATAGTAAAGAGAATAATTTTAAAGGTTTTTGAAAAAAATGTATGTTGAACATATTTTGAAATGATTATAAAAGTAGCTTAAGTACATTTATAAATATGCAGGGGGTTGGATTATTATTTTCAGTACTGTTTACAATGCCTTAAAGCATTCAATTGCAAGATGTTTGTTTAGGCAGTACTGTAATTGCTCTCATCAGAGAGAAATTAGCTTTATCCCTTATAAGAGTATTTCAGAACAATTTCAAATAGTCATGAATATATTTGGCACATATCTATCACTTTAGTAATTCTACTAATATTTATTATTGGGTCATTAGGGCAAACATAAATTATACCAAGCTGCATGGACTGTCAGATATTATAGTTTAAATATTAATCGTCATATCTTATTTATTTATAAACTTAAAGTGTGCATAGCACTTTTAATGTCTATTTCATCTACATAGCAGCCTTGTGAAGTAGGAAGGTATTTTGATCTTAATTATATACACAAGAAGACTGAATCTTGGGGTGAGCTGGGTAGTAAACAGAGGGAATTGAGATAGGAAGGGACTTCTAACTGCAAATCTAATCTCCACCATCACAGGCTGGCTCATCTAGTACTCTAACACCAGTCTTGAGAGACTTTGAGATTTGTTGGGCTAATATTTTTTAATCTTTAATCTTTTAATCATTAAAATTGGATTGCTAATAGGAGATTTGGTTTTAAGTAAGAGAATCTTATACTAATCAAACATTGGAATTCAGGGCAATGATTCAGGCATTGCTTAGAATGCAAGTAGGAAGGAAATAGGAACTAAAATCAGTCAGTGGGTAGTGGGGAGAACTAAATGGCAGTAGAAGAGAGGAGGTGGTGATATAGGTTGTTGGAGTGGAAGGTGGGTTGTAGAGAGAACTGTAGATTAGGACTGGCTAGGGGCAAGTAGAGAAGAAAGGAAAAACAGTCAAAGAAGTTTTGGTGATACAAAGTGTTTGCTAGTGGGAATGTACAACCTTGGGGTAAGAAGTGCAAGAATCTCTCTGGGCCTGGAAGGGATGGGGATAGCTAAGAATGGAAAGTTTAAATGTCCTGAGGGCAAAGATTTTATATTTTATTCTCTAGACAATGGGAACCTTTGGAGATCTCTGGGTACAGGCGTAAGTTGGTAAAGCACTCTTGTAGGATGCTTAATGTCAAGTGTTGGGTTGGGGTACAGGAGAGGCATGTTGGAAGCAAAAATCAGTATCCGTTTAGTATCCATCATTGACCATAGAATTGAGTACAAGTTCATCAGCTTGGTTTCCTTTTCCAGTTGTCACACGTGCCAGTGTTGCCAGTGATATTCATCACGTGAGTTTAGTGGAAGTCTTGCATAGATTTTAAGTAAAACCTAGTCCATTTATCTCTGTATGGCATAATTTCATATCATCCCTTCATAAGAGGGATGGAAGCATCAAATTTAGGTTGAGCATGTTCAGAAAGGAAAGGGTGGCGATGTTATTGCAGCAGTCTGTTCATGGTGGTTGGTCTAGTGGCTGATGTTGTGGGTGTCTTTTCCAGGCTTGTAGTGGCTGCATCATATCAGTTGGGGGTCAGATTCCAAACAACCTAGCTGTCCCTCTGTACAAGAATGGTGTGAAGATCATGGGCACAAGTCCTCTGCAGATCGACAGGGCTGAGGATCGCTCTATCTTCTCCGCTGTGTTGGATGAACTGAAGGTGGCCCAGGCACCGTGGAAGGCTGTTAATACTTTGGTAAGGACAGATGCAAGTGTCTCCTTTTAAAGTTCTTTTTTTGGGGAGTCCTAATCTGATCGTTAACTACCGAAAACACTAACTAGAGGGCAGACAGGAGGCATGCTAGGCTTAGTGAATTTACTGTAAACTTGCTGTATTTCTATGATTGCACTTTAAATGCTGATTATAAATAGATAGCAGTATTCTCATTAAGATTCAGACAATGAAAAGAAGTTCAACTATTTTTGAACTAGATTTGATATTTAGAATTAGGAACTAGGAATTTTATGTATTTCAATGCCCAATTTACATTTTAATGGAGTCTTTTGAGAGAAAGAATAAAAAGAGTTAGGTTATCCCTTGATCTAAGATACCAGTCTGCATTTATATTGCATATTTTAAGCTGTTCACACATTTTTGTTGTTCCTATTAATTAGAATGAAGCACTGGAATTTGCAAAGTCTGTGGGCTACCCCTGCTTGTTGAGACCTTCCTATGTATTGAGGTAATATATTGTTTTCTGAAACTGATTTAAACATTGGGAAATACACAAATGCATGCTGTATGCAGATAGCACTAGGCTTTGATGTGTAGTAATTTGTAAATCCATCCACAGTCCCCAAACCATCACAGCCAGTTTGAGTACCAATGTGTGGTCCTTCAGTTTACTAGTTTGAGGACAACATGTGGTCCTTCCATTTATGAATTTTCCTTTATGGAATGGCTCTAGAGAGAGACCAAAGTCCTCCATCTGGAAGCATAGCTTCAGGCATCTCCTTGCCAAACTGAGAGAGGGGAGGGTGACCCTGTTCATATAAGAGAACAGGACAATTAAGCCGAACAATTCAAACAACAATTGGCATGTCTTCTGCCAGCGTCTATTTTCCGATACTCAGAAACAGCAGATTCTCTTTGACTATGTTGGCACATTTTTGATATTGTTTTGTATTTCAATTTTGAGTTTTTGAGATCAGATTTTTTTTTTAAATAGATGAATTATAACAGTGAGGAACATGGGCTGTTAGGATCTTTTATATTAAACTTTGAAACTAAGTTCTATCATCAAAGGAGAAGTTGTGAATTATCACTTCCTCTCTTCAGATGTTACCACATGTAAGGAAC
Organism: Aplodontia rufa; assembly: GCA_004027875.1. NCBI lineage: Eukaryota > Metazoa > Chordata > Mammalia > Rodentia > Aplodontiidae > Aplodontia > Aplodontia rufa. The sequence continues at coordinate 71,976 of PVKS010006916.1, read as the reverse complement.
CATTTCACTGAACAGGGGATAATAAGAGAAACACAATTTGCTGTGCACAATTTGAAAGTGTAAATGGAATTTGAGATGGGATCTTTTAGAATAATGAAAAATTTCAAATGAGGAGGAAAACTTTCCTTTTTATTAAAATGTCATTTTGTGTAAATCAAGTCTAATAATACTCCTTCTCTGAGGAATTAAAGTAAATTAATTTAAACAACATACCATTAAAGAAGGATTGGGGGGGAAGCAGCTTTGATGATTGCACTTCCTTTCCCATTTTGCAATCTAGATCTTTGTTCCAATTTTCTATACTTTGGATTATCAGCTTTATTGCTTAGCTTTTATCTCTTAAGCAGATGAAACAATTAAAGCCTTTTCATGCAAAAATTTGTAATAGGGCAGAAAAGGTAAAGAAAATTCTACTTTTTAGAAGGAAATGGGAAGTAGTTTATCTGCCTTATTGTTCATTGCCCCTATTGCCCCTCTTTTCTTGCCATCCCATTTTGAAAATGTCAAAATCCAGTGTAAATTGATCTTAGATAACAATATTTATAAGGAAGGACACAGTTGAATAAGTTTTGGTCAGATAGTGTACATTATATTTGCAAATGTTACTAAAAACGGCTTATTTTATAGTAGAAGTAAGAATGATGGCTTGCCAGTGAGTTAGATCACCTGCTGTAATGACTGAAGAACAGGGTTAAAGAAATTAGGATCTGGACTGAATTCTGTTAAGGTTTAATAATGACCTGGAACCAGCCAAGCATTAAAATGGTGAATCAGAAAGAATGAACTGTGGGGAAATCCAATCTGTACAGCCACCAGGATTCCTTCTGGACCCACCCTGAACTCTGGTGACTTTTTATTTTGATTGACGGCCCTGGTGATTCAAGGGAGTACAGTCTCAATCTAGAAAGAGTCACCTTCTTATTTAGTCCAGGCTGGAACCAAAGATTGTCTGGAGCTGTTCTGGGAATTGATCAAGTCTAGCACGCTTTACTTCCAAAGTGGCAAAAGAAACTAACCTGTTTTCCATTCCCCTCTTTCCCAGTGGGTCTGCTATGAATGTGGTGTTTTCCGAGGATGAGATGAAACGATTCCTGGAGGAGGCCACTAGAGTCTCTCAGGTAGTGTCTGCCAGCATCTATTTTCCGATACTCAGAAACAGCAGATTCTCTTTAATTGCTATCTTATTTTGTGTGCTGTTTATCTTTTCACACATGTCATTGGGATGATTTTCCTTTTTATCCCCTTGTACCTACTGGTCTCATATGTGAGATCGAGAAAACTCAAAAGCACCAAATTACAACTAAATTCTCAGGGTGAGGGAAGAAGAGAAAGTCCTGCACATACTTGGTTAAAACATACAGTTTTAGAGTTCAGGAGTCTATAAAGATAAGCATCCTCCTGGATGCTGGAAAACATCCTGCTGCTCTCATGAGTCAGATGTGGGTAAAGTCATTCCTGAGATTCCCACCCTTGAGGCCTACTCAACCGGCTCATCCCCAGCCAGTGAAAGCATTCCTGATTTTTAATTCTCACACCTGGACACCTGGGGACGTGGTCTTAGACAAACATGCAACTCTCATAGTAAGTTCCCTCACTCCACTACTGACCTTTTTTTACATCTCGGCACATTTCATTTGTGAGTTACTAGGAATGTTTATAATTTTGTTGTGACTCTGCCCCCTTCCTTCACTGCCCACAGCTTTTACTTTCTCTCTTGGTGTTACCTTGGCTCCATCCATTTAAGATTTACCCAGTGGGGTTATTGATCTGCAGACCTTGTACTACACAGGATGAAAGTAATGTTTTCCTTTTCAAAGCTTTCAAAAGCTAGTTGGGGTAAAAAAAAAAAAAAAAAAAAAAAAAGAGCAACTCAGAGGAGTTTGATGTTAGGCAAGTGGACTTTTGAGGGAGCCGAAGAGTGAAATCAGAGTCATTTCAAAGAGGAATAAAGGGCATGAATTGTTCCTGCGCACATGAAGCCCGATTCTTCTTCTCTGTGATCGTTGCTCTCCAGGGATGTTCAGGTCATGAAGAGAGTGGGTAAGGATAAAGAACTAGAAGAGGCAAGAGGATAAAGAAGGAAAGGCAAGTGGGTTTAGAACTCACATTGGTGTGAAAGCCAGATAACTGAGAAGGGAGCCTCTTCAATGGCCACTTTCATCAATGTGCTCCAGAGTGAGATGCAAACTGTCCCCTGTACGTCAATCCCTACGAGGGGTAGGGGTCCTGCAGTACTTCCCTTTTGAGAGACCAGTTGCTGCACCAGCTGGTTTCATGTGGTCAATGAGCAGGGTTCCCCTCCTTTCTGCCTGAAACATTGAATCTCATAAGATGTCTACTTAGTAGGTGATCTAAAAAATATGTATTTCTTTTTACAATTTTGTAGATATAGCCCACACAAGACCAAAGTTTTATAATACAGATGTCCTGATTGAATAGTTTATGATTCAAGTGTCCCCATCAAACTACAGCAGAATCTGAGATACTCAATTTAATATATTTAGAGTAAAACCAGTACCTATCAATCATTCTTCTATGTATGTATTCATTCATCTATAGTAGAGGCTCTATTTTGGCATTGTTCCCATCATCAGGGGATGTACTCATGGAAAGATATATGTGGTCTCTCACAGAGGACTTGCTTTGCTAGGAACATCAAAAACTTCTACAAATTATAATTTTAAGTATGATAACCATTGAGTATTGCAATAGATAAAATACAGGATGCAGAGGGACAGAGTTCAAGTCTTGGTGTCCAGTCCTTGAGGAATAAATTTTAAAATTATGTCTAATCATTGGTTGAGAGTTAATTGCATGCAATTTTTTAATATTGTGGGTATGCATAGGAACAAAGTAATAGCCCGTGTAAAGGCCTGAAGATGAGAAAAAGCACAGAAATTCCAGAAACTGGTAAAGCATTTTTTTACATGGCTAGGACACCAAATATGTGCTAATTATATTGATTGGTCTTCTGTAGTATGGAAAAAGTGAAGTATGGAACAAGACTGAATTCATGGAAAGAGCTTAGTGGGCTGTTGTAGCTCAGAGTAGGCATGCCGATAGAAATGGCAGCGGAATTACAAAGCAAAATGGAGGGTGTGCATGAAGGAAATTAGCGGGGCATACACAGAGGTTGAGAGTGAACGAGGATAAATGATGACTCCTGAATTACCGTCTTGGACAATTGGATCGGCAGTAGTGTCACTTACTGAGACACTGGAGAAGGAAAAAGTTTAGAGCAGAAAATCATGTATTTAATTTCTGACCTTTTGAATGTGAGCTGCCTGTGAAGAGTATAAGTGGAGATGATTTAATGGCAGAGGGTTCTATAGATTTAGAATTGATGATCAAGACTATGGCTGGAGATGCAGATGTGAATATAGATTTTGAAATTAATAGCTTATCCTTTAAATGGAGCTTTGGGAATGGAAGCAATTACTAAAGAGGAGAGTATAGAAAAGAGAACAGCTAAGACAGACACCAGAGGGCTGAGTGGAAAAGGAAAAACCCTGAAGGACCCTGAGAAAGAAGCATGAAACTTAAGTTTCCAGATACCAAAAGAAGAAAGTATTTTAGGAAGACCAATAATGTGTTGTTATTAGATTGAAATTTATTAAGAAATTTTATTTCTCAACATAAGAATCTTTCACAAATCTATTCAGTTGGCTAGGATGGTGGATACTGTTGCTCACCCTGACCAATCCCTTAATCTGTGGGAGCTCCTGTCCCCTAGCTGCTGTGACAGCTGGCCACACTTCCCACCTGCACTCTTCACTGGAGATCTATTCTCCAATGGGAGCCTCATCAACCAAGAGGCAAGATCTCTCTCCTCATGCCCACCCTCAAAACCCTAGACAGTGACTGACCTTTACTTCAGGGTTGGATTTAATACCATGATATAATTCACACTACAGAGCTCCCTCTGGGGTAAGACTGAGCCCCTGATCACTGAGACCACAGACATGCTAGCTTTTTCCTGCTTACCCATTAGCTTTCTAAATTCCTCATTAAAGCACTTGAACAAAGATCTCCATCTCAGGCATGGAGAAAAATCTCTCTCTCTCTCTCTCTCTTTCTCTGCTAATAAACACTTGCTTGTCCAATAGTCTTCCAAAGAGATGTATCAAAATTTGCCTCATTGAATAATAAATTTTAAGAAGGAAGAAAGAAGCCTATTGGTGGCATGAAACATTGTTTATTGTGCCTCTTCTACAAAATTCAATTCTTTTAAAGTGTTCAAGGAGACAAGATATGCTAAATTTAGCATGCACACAAGGTGATGCGTTCGTTCCATCATGGTAGCCAAAAGGTGTTTGTGTTCAAGAGGAAAACACAATATTCAGAGAAGCCTGCAGGGAAGAGAGAATATCTAAGCCAGGCCTTGAAGAGTGAGCTGAGATTTAAAAGATAATGCTGAGGAAAAAGGTAGAGGACGAAAGGGGAAGAAAGGTTTGGAGACAGGTAGATTCTGAGCTTGGTAAGAAAGCAATATGTGGCCCAGGCAGATTAGGACAAAAAGAAGCTATTATCATGTTTTAAATCTGGATAAGGTGTAATGTCATAGAGCCTAAGGCTTTTGTAGAGATGTATTGGGAAGCAGGGAGGAGGGATAAGGGTGGGTAATTGGGGGGGCTTTTGGGGGTAAATCTAATTTTCAGAATTTATATATATATTATTTCATTAGAAGCTTTTTTGATTGTTCAACAAATACATTTCTGAATAAAAATAAAAAAAGAAGAAGCTAGGAGGAAACGCTTTCTCCCATTCTGTAGGCTCTCTTCACGTTCTTCTTTCCCATTCTGTGCAGAAGCTTTTGACTTTGATGCCATTTCATTCATTAGTTGTTAGTGTTATTTCCTGAGGTTTAGGAGGCTTACTGAGGAAGTGGGAGGCATCCAGACTTGGGAGATCATCAGGCAACCTTTTCATTTAGTCTGAAGAAAACAAATGGTGGTCAACAGTGTCCTGAAGGCAATGAGTGTGGGAAGATCTTCGAGTTTCATAAGCAATCAAACAGCCAATAGAGGAAGCATGTGTTAAAGTTAGTGAAAGAGAATGCTTGGTTTTACCTTTCAATATTAAAAGTGGAATAAGGAAAAGGATTGCATCTTTGGCCCAATAAAACCAAACTAAATGCTTGTCATCAGCTCACCCACAGTTCCCATAGAAAGAACTGACTTAGAAAGTTGCGTTGCTTGGAAAAATGAGAATTGAAAGAGGGAAGGAGCCAGAAGAAATAGAGTTAAAGTGGAAAATTTTTCATGATTTTGGTAACAGAGAGAGTAGCCACATTTTATAGCCTTCTTAGCCTCCTCTCCTCTAACTGGCCTAGAAGCCAGTATTTGAGATTTCAGAAGTTATGTTCAGTTTGCAGAAAGACCTGTGTTCTCATTGTAAGCAGAGAATGACCTTGTTTTTGTGCAACAGACGAGCTAACGAGTTTTTGCCATGCTTTCTGCAAGGCTTGCCCTGGTATTAAAGTCCGAGGCTTACTTGACATTATGCACATAATTTCAGCTAAAGGTTCTGCTTTTCTGCGTTTTCTGTGTTGACAGGAGCACCCGGTAGTGCTGACCAAATTTGTGGAGGGGGCCCGAGAAGTGGAAATGGATGCTGTTGGCAAAGACGGAAGGGTAAGTGCTTTATCCCCATCTTCTCTATCCTTGCCTGTCCAGCAGTTCTTTTTTTCCTTAGCAATCTTGGAACATTCACAGGTTAGAATTCACAATGTCTACAAAACAGGTCTGACAACAGTGGAGAGGCTGCTCAATAAAAAAAAAAAGGTAAATCAAATTCACTGACAATTCAGTTGATATGTCATGGGTATTGCATTTCCTGTGGTTCCTACTGTTAGAATTTTTCTTTGATGATCCTCAAAATTAATTATCATCCTCTTCTTATCATTCTTTTTGAGTAGATTTTCTCTCTCATTTTCTTTTTCCTGCAGTTTTCCTTTTATGTTTTCAATGAATACTACAAAATTATCCCATACTTTTCTTTCTGAAGTTTTATTCTCTCTTGATTTCCTACCCCCTCTTTTATTGAATTAATAAAGGCAAAACAAAATAAAACAAAACAGAGGAAGGTGGGTGGGATAATAATATAAAATTAATTTACCATATCACTTCTGGTATCATGAATACAGCAGTGTATGTCTGCAGCTTTAGGGAGAAATGAAAATGTGAAGAATGTTTCACTTAAGTTTGCCAGTTGTGTTAATATGTGTTACCTTGAAATATAGGAGGTTGTTTTAGAGGTCCACGTCATCAAGGAAAAATAAAAAGTCAGGCTTTGTCTTCTGTTTTTCAAATATTTCAAAACACTATCAAAGATATTAAATTTCTCTCTCTCTCTCTCTCTCTCTCTCTCTCTTGTTCCAGATTAGCAGTTCAGAGTAGGGTTTTCTTTTTAAACACACTAGTGTCTACTTAACACAGAAGCATGTAATCTTGATTTGAAACACTTTTAGAGATAATTTATTCTAGCCTCCCTCCCCAAAGAACAAAAATTATTTTTACAACATTTTTAGAAGTCGGTCATCTGATTTCTTTTAAACTCTTTGGTGATATAACACCAAAGATGCTGAATTACTGTAAGAATACACATTATGGAGGTTATTAATTTTTTTCTGGAATTTGCATCCCTGACTTCTTGAGTACTAGAACCTAAATTTAATCTCTCTCCTCTTTGAACATTTGAAGGTTCAGGATATGATTGTACATCTATGGAAGTGGTGAATGGAACACTGTTCTAGAGATATTTACAGTTATTCAGTCAAATATTGTGCTGGTATAGGAGTACTTGTTTGTTGTTCTGATTTGGCTCCAGGATGCTGGAATATGTTCCAGGTTATTCACCCATTTTTTAAACTATCATACTCAGAAATGAGCAGAGAACCTCAGGAACATTGTAGTTATTCTCGAGCTCGGGGGATGATTGCCTCCCGTTTTTCAGACGTCCCGCCACCCCAGCCTGGTTTGAGCTCTTACTACATGTCAAGTATCATGTATCATGTGTTCTTTTTATCCTTATGAATATTCTGTAAGACAAGAACCACTGTGATTCTCCTATTATTCTCTTATTAGAAATGACAGCCAAGCAGGTAAAGAACCTTGTCCAGGTCTCAGTGACATTAGAAACATGGAGACTTAATGTCGCTCTGATTTGTCATTTATAAATCTTCCATATAATTCATTTAAGTCTTTTAAAGTCATCCAATTATTCTGCCTCACTTTTGGTTTATTTCCCAAACTATTAACATCTAGTTTAAAGTGATTGAGCCCATAGCCTTTGGAACTCTGACAGATAAGGGTTCAAACTCCTCACTCAGTCACACATGCTCAGATGAACTTGAATATTTATTCTTACATTTTTTTCCTTTCCTTACTTCTAAAACAGGACAAGAATATTTCCCTTCTCTTTCAGACTTAAGTTTATAGACATCTTGATCAGACCCTCAATTCTTTTTAGTCCACCTAAGTTATGCTGTTCACCTTGCCGGATATTCACCTCTCCTATCTTTTCTTTTCTAGTATCTAAAAGGTGAAGATATCCCCAGGGCCTGCCAAATGTTGTAGCTTCTTGCCTTGTTCTCAAAAGTCAGTGTAGCCTGGTTTAGGTTTCTTGTTTTCTGGTTATTTGTATCCATGCTAACTGGTGGAAGAGGGAGGTAGCTCTCAGCTATGCTCAGCTGCCTCTAGAGACATCTGTCACTGAGCAGGGGTCCCGAGACATGTGTTTACACCTCTTTCTCCTGCTTTCATCAGGAACTTGGCAAAGAAACTGGTTAATGATCCAGGCATGGAGGCCTCTTTTAGGATCAAAGGGGCAGGTGGAAGAGCAGCTTCCTTGGGGCAGGTGCCTGACAACTCTTTCTAAAATCTTCTTTTGGCCAGGTGATCTCCCACGCCATCTCTGAACACGTTGAAGATGCAGGCGTCCACTCAGGAGATGCCACTCTGATGCTGCCCACACAAACCATCAGCCAAGGAGCCATTGAAAAGGTCATCATTTATAAATGAAAGTGAAGGGCAATAGTAAAAGATGAAAAATTAAAAATTTCAGTTTTTTTAAAACTAGATAGCAATGTAAAACATGCTTCAGATTTAATTTAATGATGGATGGATCTTCCTTTTTCTTTCGCTGCTGTTAGTGGGTATCTAAACCACCTAGGGTACTTGATAAAATACAGTAATCTCATAGTTCTCAGTGGGGCCCCTAAATTTGCAGTTTCATCAAGTCCCTCAGTGACGCTGGTCTGGGGACCAGGTTGAGAGTCACTGCTGCAGGTGACTCTAATGGTGGAGAGCCACTTACAGATTGGCAACATATGAAGTGATCCTTGTCTGGAGTGGTAAAGCAGGTGTGGAGCAGTTTGTCACTTGGGAACATTCTGGAACCAATGTTTTCACTTTCCACCCTTACCTCCAGCCAGCACTTTCTGTTGCGTCTCTTTTAACTCATCTTTTTTTTTTTTCTTTTAAGAGACAGGGACAGTGAGAAAGAGAGAGAGAGAGAGAGAAAGAGAGAAGCAATTTTTTATTTAGTTTTTCACGTGGCTTTCATTGCTCTGAGACTTCATTGTGTATGTGGTGCTGGGGTTTGAACTCACATACTCATGCATGCTGGGTAAGCACTGTAACCACTGAGCCACTGCTCCAGCCCTCTTTCAACCCTTCTTTGAGAGCCAATTTAAAGAACTTCCTGAGAAAGCTGTTTCTGCCTCAGCACTCAGTGTGTGTGGCTGAGTGTACACCTAGGGCCTTCCATCTTTGTCACTCACAGGGGTGCCCTATTGGTCTTTAGGTACTTAAGTCAGGCTTGGATTTTCCAGTGATCCTGCCATCAGAACTCACACAGGCCTGCTGTAAACTGAGCTGTATCCTGAAGACTGTACTTAGTTCTAGAATGTGGATGACATTTTTTTTTTTAAGAGAGAGGGGCAGTGTGTGTGAGAGAAAGAGAGAATCAATTTATCTTAGTGTCTCAGGTGACTTTTATTGCTCCAATACTTCATTGTGTACGTGGTGCTGGGTTTGAACCCGCGTCCTCATGCACGCCAGGCAAGCGCTCTAACCACCGAGCCACCTCTCCAGCTCTGCAGGATGAGTTTTAACAGTGACAGCATAAAAGAAGTGCCCAAATTTCTAATATGCTTCGCTTTCTCATGTGAGGATAAATGACTTCAAAAACTCACATTTTTCCCCAAATCTCTCAGAGGTCCCTGTGTCACAGACTCCACTTCCTTTTTTATCCAATTAAGTTGCTGACCTACTCCTGTAATGGTAATGAGCAAGGGGCTCTTGCTTCTTGAAATCAGTGCCCCCTCTTAGCATAGGGACCTTTGGGCTCTAGGTGGGTTCAGAAATTCCTGTATGTGACATGCAGACATGCAGGTCCTCCCTGCAGGCAAACACCATTTCCTTTTGACCATAATATCTACCTTTGTAGAGTTTAGGGCAACAGAAAAGCAACATAAAAGAAATCTCTGTGGTCTCTTTGCAGCACCATGTAATTTCAGGGCCTGCACCTCTCAGCAGATAGGTCATTAGATTGATATAGAGTTTGGACTGCAGTTTCTGGTGCTGAAGGAAGTAGATGGAAAGGATTTCATTTAACCCTCTATGTAAGATCAGGATATACAATTGTAGGAGATAAGGGCATTTGAAAGCAGATAACACTGTGATATTATTTGCTTTTTCCCCTTCTATCCTGTTATGATTATATAGTACATATTCTTTTAATAGAAGTCTAATAATGTCTATTTATTATTATTATTAATGTAGGTCTCCAAAAAGAGAAATTAAGACACTATAAAATTAAGGTGTTATGTACTTTTGTTTGTTAATTTTTTAATCTTTGCTATGCTCTTTAGCAGTATGTCTGTTATTCCAGGTGAAGGATGCTACCCGAAAGATCGCAAAAGCTTTTGCCATCTCTGGGCCATTCAATGTCCAATTTCTTGTCAAAGGAAATGATGTCTTGGTAAGAAATACCCATATGCTTGAGAGGGCACTGTCATGGTGCCTGATCATTTTGATTTGTGCTTCCCTGGTATACTCTGTGAACACCAGCCACGGAGACACTAGACCCCTGCAGCTGTTTGTATCCTAGAGTGGGATGTCACACAGCTTACAATGCTGGCTTTATTTGAAGACACAGGCTCTCGGTGGTATTCATATGTCAGTCATAGCTTTGGGAAGCACTGTGATCCACCGGAAAGAAGATCCCTGTATAATCTACCATCTACTGTGTAATATACAGTGCCTATCTTAAAGTTATAGAGTGCTCACAAATGTATTCACTGAAGCTCTGCTTTCTCTTTACTCAAAGAAGAAAGCTATTTTGGGTACCACTTAAAATAAAATTTAAATCAACCATGTTATTCCTAATTAATTTATTCTATTTAATTTAACCAACCAGTAATCAATACCTATTTATCATCTACTATGCAGTTATGTGGTGACTACAATGATGTATAAGGCATAGTCTCTGTTCTTCAAGACTTTGTAACTTAGGGCTGGGAAGAAAAAGAATTTGTAAATAAATATAATATAAGGCAGAGTATAATAGCTTCTGGTAGGGAGTTGTTCAAATAAAATGGTTTTGGAGTTAAAGAACAGAGAGATTATATTTGATAGTGTGTGGACACATGTGTGCTTCGGTCTGAATATCATTTGCCTGGTCTGTGGTGGATCCTAAAAGGCTTCAGGGAAGGTTTTGTTTAGTGATCTTGACCTTACCGACTAGCTGGGATTTTGATAAGTAAAAGAAGATAGAGATGATGTTACATGTACACAGAAAATAATCTACAAGAGTGAGAAAATAGCATATTTTGGGGGACAGTAAATAATTTAGTGAGATCATTTCTCTAGGTAAAATATGGGAACTAAACTTCAGAGTGGGACTGGGGCCAGGAAAGTGGCATAAGGTAAAACTAGGGGTATGTTGAAGCAAGAGCTTAGAAGGCTTTCAGGGACTAACTCTGGGACCAGTGGAAGTCTAATGAAGAAGGCCTGACATTATCTGAACTCTGCATTAAACTGAATCTGTGAGCAGTGGGGACTGAATTGGGGAAAAGGGATGGAATAAAGTCAGAGTTCAAAGGTATCAGTGAAGAGGAAACCAGTGAGGAAAAGTGGAAGCAGTGGGGAGAAAAGAAACAGGATTAGCAGAACACGTTTCGGGGTCTAGTTAAAAACAGCTGGAAAGCAAGTGGCGGAGAGAATATTAATACTGCTGCTATTGGCTGTCATCACCTCTCTCCTTTTGAATTTTGTTTTCTCTTCAGGTAATTGAGTGCAACCTGAGAGCTTCTCGATCTTTCCCTTTTGTTTCCAAGACCCTTGGGGTCGATTTCATTGATGTGGCTACAAAGGTGATGATTGGAGAGAACATTGATGAGCAGCATCTGCCAACACTGAGCCATCCCATAATTCCTGCTGACTATGTTGCAATTAAGGTAATGTTTTAAAAAATTCATGAATAATTTTATGAGTTCCAATGAAATGAAAGGAACAATTTGGCATCAAAAAGCTAGTGAGCTTATGAATCTTCTGACTGGGGATTCATGTTTCCTTTCAATGATGCAATGAAGTTGTACTGTGGGAAACTCTATGTGAACTACTGGACATTTGCAGAATTTCCAAAACCACCTAGAATTGCATAAGATCAAAAGCAACTAGCCAACTGAATCATAGACTGTGTCTATGCAGCTGACAGGTGATGGTGCCAGTTTAGTTGGTAAACAGAAATCCTAGACATACTTTGTCAGGGTAAGGCTTGATTTGTGCCACTTTCAAATTGTGCCAACTCTTGAGGAATGCATGGCTCTTGTAGAAGTGATTACCCTGAGGAGTTGGTTAAGTGCTTACTACTTTGCTCACTTTCCTCAGTTTGTATTTTCTTCAGTGGCATAATTTTTTCCATTTGAAAAGCTGAGACAAGTTGCTGTTTATAAAGGTGCTGTGAAAGTTAGGGACTGAAATTCTATTTTAATGTCTAAATAATAAAGTCATGGTACTTCTCTAACTGGCTGAGTATGTTCATGCATGGAGTATTTACAACTATGACCTTGAACTATTTTGATGGACAGGGATGAGGATTAATGCAATATATAAATATTTATCTACATAGAAATAAGTACATTTGAATTATGTAGATGTAATGTGCAATTAAATTAATTTGTATTATGTGATTTATTTATGTGCCATTTACCTATTTTGGATGTCTTCAAAAAGTTCCTATTTTGGGGGGTCTAAGTGACTTTGACTTCAGACCTTTATAGTGGGAATCTTCAAGTTGAAGCCGTGAATCAAAGAGTATTTATTTATTTTGCTTAAGTTGACTATATAGGGGGCCTTTTGTTCCTAGAGACTAGGACTCACATATAAATTGTAAAGCTTTTTAAAGAGAAAGGGACAATGAGAGAGACAGAAAGAGAGAAACAACTTTACTTTTAGTTTTTCACATGGCCTTCATGCTCCAACTCTTAGTTGTATACGTGGTACTGGGGTTTGAAACCGGGTCCTCATGCTTGCCAGGCAAGCACTGATACCACTGAGCCACCGCTCCAGCCCCGTAAATTGTAAAGCTTTTAACAGTTTAAAAATTATGTGTGTGTGTGTATGTGTGTGTGTGCATGTGTGTTATTTTTTTTTTTTTGCTTGAGATCAACAGTTAGTAGGCACTGAAAAATATATTTTAGTGTATATACTACATATGAGGTTTAAATTCATGTTTCTTTATTTGGACACATAGAAATGTATGCTTCTTATTTTTCTTAAAGTAGTATTGATGGTTTGATACACATTTTTTTCAAAATGAACTATATCTTCCAGCTTACCTCTTTCCTTGTTGTAAGTATATGAATCTTGAATATTTTTCAAATAATAACCCTACTGAGGTTGATGGAAGTTAACAGATGGAGGAAAGGGAGGCTGAAGTGCAGGAATATATACTGATTTGATTCATATGACTCAGTGAAATGAGCCCAAGTTAGAATTCCCAGGGTAACTTAAGTAACAGAATCAATGAAGGAAGAGTCTAGACCAGATAAATGGACTTACGCAAGAAACAATAACTTGGTTCTTAGTGAACACTGATAAACAAATGAAAAGGAAGCACTCCTATGTTCCAGTTCATATGAAAGTTCTGGGGAAAAGTGTTTCCAAGCAGAAGGTTTTTCAAAGCTTTCAAGAAGTGTCAACAACAGTTTAAAGTCTCAGAAGTTGGTTTACAGACAGCCAACACTGCAAAGTAGCTCGTTGCAAGTTCAAATAATCAGAACAAGAAGAGGAATGTTCCAAAAGCTGATCAAGGAAAAAAATGTGTTTGAACTCTGTGTTTGGGGAAACCAATGCCCAGTAGATGTTGTTTGAAATCACTCCAATAAGAATATGTGTAATCCAGATTAGAAACACTGGTCTAGACTGGTCACAGGGGACCTATTTACAGAAACAATTTGTGATTATTTAACCCATGTTTTTGGCCAAGAGCTCAAAAATTTCTTGGAACAGAAGTTTAAAGCTATTTTTTAAGTCAGATGCTTGGACCAGAGTTGTTTCTTTCTTTCTTTCCTTTTTTTTTTTTTTTTTTTTTTTTTTTTTTTTTTTTTTTTTTTTTTTTGTCTGTCATGTCCTAAATGAATTCTGTGAGAGATAATTCACTAAATGGATTTAGCCTCTCTTTTCCTTTTATACCTTTCCCTCACATATTTTTCCTCCGTATTATGTCTGACAGGCTCCAATGTTTTCCTGGCCCCGGTTGAGAGATGCTGACCCCATCCTGAGATGTGAGATGGCTTCCACTGGAGAGGTAACTAGTTAACGATCCATGAGTACTTTCATCAACTCTGCTTTGAAATCTATGGTCTTATGATGTGAACACAGTAAAACAAGTAAGATAGTAAGTAGTGAAAGAAACACAAACTTCTACATTCAGAGGAAGTCTCTAAGAACTGAAGAATTTTGAATTAAAGAAAAATCACTTGCTTGTTACAGTCTAAATTCTCACTTATTTCAACATGGAAAAATTATCTATATGTTCTTAATCATTTAAACGTTGCAAAAATTTAAACTATTTCTTTAGACATCTTAGTAAATGTACCCTGTGTCTTTCCATTTAATTTTTACTTTTTAAAAGAAATTACACACACACACACACACACACACACATCTATGTATATTTAAAGAGAGAGAGAAAGAGAGAATCAGTAATTTTACTTAGTTTTTCATGTGGCTTTCGTTGCTCTGACACTTCGTTGTGTACTTGGTGCTGGGGGGTTGGAACTCATGTCCTTGAGTACGCCAGGCAAGCGTGGCCACCGCTGATGTACAGCTCCAGCCACTCTTTCCTTTTATTTTAAGGTTCTCAGTTCTTTCTGTAAGGGCACTTCACACCTTCTTTGTTATCATGACATCAGATCACTGTATTTCACAGGCAGCACGTAGAATCACAGCACTAAAGAGATCATAGGCCTATACAGTGTGGAATCTGAAGATACATGTGCAAAATCCTGGGACCACTTTTCAAACAACTTCGGCCTCTTGGGGATTTTCTATGGACTATAATGGGACTGGCCACTGGATGTCCCTCTTCACTTGTGTTGGGACTGTGTCAAGTGAAGGTTTCTTTAAGAATGTGAAATGTGTTTTCTCATAGCGAGCTGTCAGATTCTGGAAGGTTCTCTGCATGTCAGTGTCAGGACATTTTATGAATCACCTAGCCCTTGACAGACGTACTAGATACAACCTTCAGATCCTCATCAGTCAGTGCACATTGGAGTGGCAACATCAGACTGGGAGGCGTCGTTGTTTCTCTTGGTATTAAGGAAAACCTGAAAAAGGAGAATATTTAATTGCAACAGATACGTGATGTTTTATATGGTTGCCTGGTTACAAGCCAGATCTGTGAAAGACCAAGTGAGACAAGAAGGCAGGCAGGAGGGATAAATGACTGTCCTGTTTTTACGTGGACTCTTAGGGGACTCTTGGCTCCTTTGCTAATTCTTTTAATTTAATAGGTGAGAAAACCTAACATAAGATGAGGGTGTGACATCTGTTTTTGGTCAGTTTAAGGCGACTATCTGCAGGTTCATTTTTTTTTTTCCTCAAGGTCAGAGTGGTGGGCTGTTTTTGGCTAGTCCAGGGTCAGGTGGGGGAGATCTGTTTTCCTTCCTGCAGTTTTCTCCAGTGTGGCAAGTTTGGTTTCAGTGCTGATGTCCTTTCTGCCTCCGTAGAGACATTGTTGAAATTGTTGAAATAAGAATTGGAAATTGAGCTCTGCTCTTGGTTGTACCTCTTATTTTTTAAGTGCAAAGAGAGAAAAGTCTTCTTTTATTAAAAGAGTCATATCTCCAAGTGTCATCAAGTGTGATCTTTCAAGATTTGTTTTATAATTGAAATCAGAATAATACTTCTAGCATTGAAATCTCAATTATGCTTCAGAGAGATGTTTTGGTGTTTAAATAGTTTGCTCCAGGATCACATAAGCCTCCAGCTCCTAGATTAATTAAAGGAAATTTTATTTTCCTGGTGGTAAAATGGGGATGCAAGCCTTAATCTTTCCTGGAATATTTGACTACTTTCTATGATTTCACAGAAAATTGCTGAAATCACTTCTGTGTCATTCTATCTACAGTTATGATTGGATTGCACAATTTAGTTCAGTAAAATTTCAGATCCATTAACTTAGGCTGATGTTATTTAAGATAGTTGATTGGTACTTGATTGATTAACATATTCACTGTGGAGTGAAAAGCAGATGTACTTGTGGTCAGTGAAGGTTATGGTCATGAATATTCTCCTTGCCCAGTAAGGGTGTCATTTGCTTAAAGAATAAATTCAGACGTTGGTGTTATTTACTATAATGGTGGTTCTGTACCTGTGCCAAATGATGATGTGCATGGCAGAAATGACTCCCATCATCTTAAAATATACCACTTGTCCTCTAGTTACGGTGCCAATTTGGCTGGTAGATTGTAGCACAGTTACCCTCGAAGAAACCTCTGTGTAGCCTAATATATGTTAGTTGGAATCTTTTTTTTTTTTTAAACAAATGGCTGTGGCATTCAGGATTAGTTGCAGGATATTTCAGTTCATTTTATGAAAATGATTAAAAAGAACAAGCTCCTTTGAGATTTTCATGGTGTTACTGAATTTCTCTGAAGGCTTTTTCATAAGCTTATGTAATGACTCCTAACCAATTGATCAGCAGTTAGTCATTTCTACTGCTGACCGGTGAATTCATGCACGCTGCATAGCATATATGACATATACTGTTATTTAAACATTAAGTCATGTTAACATTTGGAAACTCGCCACATTATGGACCAGAAGCTATGATTTGTATCCAAATAACTCACAGTAGTATCCAGTATGTTGCTCCACTGAGTGTTGTTGGATATAGAAAGAATTGGTTATTCATTCATTATGCTTAATTAAAAACATAAGATACATCTGCCTCGGCCAGCCTTTGAATCCCTGGATTCTGATTGCATGGTCTTTGGACAACACTGATAAAATCTAGGGAAGAAGTCTATGAGTAAACTGCTTTCCATTTGTATTTTTTGTTTTGCAAATAACAGTTGACTGTTAGTTGCTTCCTCTGTTTAATTTTTCCCTTTATTCCTAAACAGGTGGCTTGCTTTGGTGAAGGGATCCACACAGCCTTCCTAAAGGCTATGCTTTCCACAGGGTTCAAGATACCTCAGAAAGGCATCTTGATTGGAATCCAGGTAAGTGGTGTGTGGCTGTCTACATTCCTCACACACTGTGGGGAGACTTGTTTTATATTTCACTAAAGAAAATACCAACAGTTTTTAAAATGGAAATTTGTTCTTCTATTTATTTCCCGATTTTTACTGTCTCCTGTTACAGCAGTCAATTCAAAAATAAAATAATAAAGTAAAAAAAGAAAGGAAGTGTCTCTGGTGAAGGAATGTTTGTTCTAAAAGGTACCTTAAAATAAAATTAATCTCTCTTATTCCTTGGTAAGGTCTTTTCTTCCTTATAGCTCTTCCTTCTTAGCCCCTTAACATAGGCTTTCAATGAACACGCACACCCTTTGCTCCTCTCTTGACCATCTCCCTTGCCAACTCATTCCAAGTCTACAGTATCTATTCTCTTAGCTGTAAGTACCACCTTTAAATCTTTTTCCTCAGCCATACCATATTCCCAACGATCTGCTGTATACCTCTTTTGGCTCTTTTTTCTTTCTTTTCTTCTCTTTTCCTTTCTCTCTCTCTCCCTCCTTCCCTCTCTCTCTCTTTCTTTTTTCTTTCCTGGTGCCAGGGATTTCACACAGGGGTGCTTAAGTACTGAGATACATCCCCAACCCTTTTTATTTTTTAAGACAGAGTCTTACTAAGTTACTCAAGGTCTCTAAGTTGCTAAGGCTGGCCTTAAACTTGGTGATCCTTCAGCCTCAGCCTCCTGAGCCATTGGGATTACAGGAATATGCCACTCTGCCTAGCTCTTTTGGATGTTTCAAATACAGCATTTCTCAAACTGAAGTCCTGGCTGTCCTTTCTTGACTACTCTTACTTGCTCCCTCCTTCCTCCATCCCCTTGCTTCCATCCCTCCTTCCTCCATCCCCTTGCTTCCATCCCTCCTTTCTTTCTTTCATTCAGTCCTTTATATTTCCACTCTTTCATATTTCACTCTCTACTGAATGCCAAGGACTCAAATTTGAGGAAATGGAAAAGATTTGAGAAAGGTTCTCAATCTGACATTCCAAGTTGAACCTTCTTGTGGGGTAGTGACATAATTGATCTAAGAATTATTCGATAACATACTGTGAAAGTTCTTAAAGTATTATTATTTGGTAAATTTTCTCGGTCAAAGCAACGAGAGATAACTATAAGTGAATACTGTGTACAACAAAAAGGGCATTATTGCTTTATTATAACAAATCAGATATAGATCTTAGGATAAAATTGTACACATGAAACTTCTATTATCCTTTGAAATGTTAATTGCAAGAGTGTACAAACTGTTCCATTTGTAAATTTCCTGATTAAAAAAGATATTAGATGCTTCTCAAGTGGTCATTCACTTTTATTTGAGATTAGTAATTCTTGAGTCCTATAAAAACAATATGGATGGCCTTATATAGCACCACTGCAATGCTTTAATAAGCACAAACCCTGCATGGTTACATAAAAAAAATCAATAAAAATATAATTAGAACAGTAACAGGTATTCTTAAGCCAGTAGGTGATTATTATAAATGCCATCTCATTCGGGTGTCTTAATATTAGCAAATTAGACTCCGGAGACTGGACAAATAG
Source organism: Aplodontia rufa (assembly GCA_004027875.1). Classification (NCBI taxonomy): domain Eukaryota; kingdom Metazoa; phylum Chordata; class Mammalia; order Rodentia; family Aplodontiidae; genus Aplodontia; species Aplodontia rufa. Next base: position 53,686 of record PVKS010006916.1, on the reverse strand, counting down.
TGGCTTTGGAGAAGTTTCTGCAAAGAGTAACTTGAGATTTCGCTTCATAAAGGTGCCAGAAGGGCGTTGGTGAATAGTTAGAGCAGAGGCTAACAAGATGACTCGCAATTGTGAAGCTTAATGGCAGTTTAGAGACAAATCACATCATCTGAGCGACTCATCACGTTATAAATGCATATTAAGTATTATTAAGTCTCAAGCATAAGAATATTTGCCCAACTTTAAGTTATGGCTTAAAGTTTAATGTGAGAGCTGGGGGCATTCAGAGGAGACCATGCCCTTAGCCCTGATCTTCAAACTAATCATAATAGTGCTAACATTTTAAAATACCAGTTTAAGAAGGCAGTGATGTATAAAATTGTGCCTTGTTTGGTTCCAGTGCTGCAGGGAAATTTGATCCAGTGCTGCAGCCAAAATTAATTTGATCCCTATGAAGTATTTGTGTGATTTTTTTTGGCATCAGTGAATAGAATTTTTCTTTGTAGAGAAAGAAGAATTTTCTGTTGTTGTTTTTCTTAAAGCAAAGCGTCCATTGGAATTCTACCTTTTAATGCATCCATTTTTAAGGATATCAGTGTTCTAGCAGCTACATGAGTTGTGGCAAAGGACTTTCTGTGTATGAATACAAAATGTTAGGGATTTACAAGTATATTTTTAAGTATAAAGTTAAAACAAATTTTAAGGAAATATTTAATAAAGTTATACTTAATGAAATATTTACAACTGGGGAAAATTGATTGGCAGGATTGTAAACCTCTAGAGGCAGACAAGAATCATTTTTTAATTTGTTTTATATGGAAGGCAAGGAAAATTTACCATCCCCAACAGTTAGTGTATAGAGTCTACATTTCCATATGGGGAATTTTCATTCACAGTGATTTTAAAAAATGCTTAGTCTGATAACTTAAACTGAAAAATGTGACAGAATATACCAACTAGAGAGTTAATAGCTGTAAAACTCACCAGACATCTTCTTAGCTAGAAAATAACCAAATCTAATCTCATTTTTTAAAATCCAAACTTCATAGCAGCTACTGATAAAGTAATTCATGTTTCATAGTTCAGAATACACTATATCATTAAGGAAGCATTTTTATTGAACATTATCTTATTTGGTCAGAGAATTGATGTAAACTTTTTCAAACATATAAAGTCAAAACGTAAAATAGTACTAGTAATAAGTGAGACTTGAACCTAATAGATACATTGGAAAATATCTGGTTGAAGGTGAGTTAGGTAATAAAGTTCTGAGAGAACAAGTCCATGATTATCTTTTGATTTCTTAAGGGGATCATTCATTTAATATGGAGCTCTGTGAACTTCACTCACAGAGGACACTGGCATCTAATGTTGTTGCAGTTACTTTGTAAATTTATTATTCTTTCATGTATTAATGGGTAAGAAGGTCAACATTTATCTCATTTGAAGTAAAGGGCTTCTTTTGTCTTTTTCTCTGATTCAAATTCCAGGTGTGAGTAGGATTTAGTGGTGATATCTTGACTTACTAACATTACAGCAGGTTGCAAGAGATCATTGTAGGAATAGATAACTAGGAAATAGAGGAAAAAGTGTCTCTGAGCCAGGAAACATTTTTTTCTTAGTATTGAAGCTCAATACATGTTTTAAATAGGCATTTATTATTGGCAGGGTTCAACTGCTTCTCAATATTTATTACAAGTAGAGTGGGTGTGCTTGTCTGAGTGTGCACGCTCACATGTTCTACAATAATTTTCCTAAATTTTAATTTCTCATCTCTTTTCCACCCTACTTTTTTACAAACTCTTTGTTTCTGCCCTTCCAAAGTTAAATCCCATGGGCCCAATTACCTGGGAAGTATGAAATATTCGTAGTTTCATCATATCAATCTTGCGTAACTAGGATTTAGGATCCACATATTGTCAAGGGATCCTTGCCAACTTAACTATTACCAGCACTGAGGCTCTCTATGGAGATGCTTCCCGTATTCCAAGGCATTTCAAATGTAGGAAAGGCTTAATGCAGGTTTGTGTGGCAACAAATCATGCTTGATTTTCCTGCAGTAGTTCCAGCCACCGTACATCCGTTCGGAATTTATTTTTAGTTGTAATGAGTGGGCAATCTGCCTTGTTTTGAGGTTTTTCTGGAACACCCTTTAACAATAAATGATTCGCTCTGGAGTAGACCAAGAGCACTCGCTTTCTTCCCCTCTGATTGGGCTATTCAGTGATGCTTGTGAAGTGGCAAGCACCAACCTGACATCTGCGCTTCAGCATTTCTCAGAAACACAATGCAAGCATTTTATTTGAAAAGACAACTCCAAGTGACATGAATAACCTTTTATCTTCAATATGGCATCATTAGAACAACCATAGAGGTGTCAATCGCGACATCCCTGTGGAGTCTATAGGCCTCACTTGGTATTAACTTGGCTTTCTTTTCTGTGACTAGCCATTGGATTAATGGAAAAATGATCATCGGAGGAAATACATATGTGTTTCACATTTAAAGAGATTCCTCCTTATAAACATTTCCAAGAAAATAAATCAGCTTGTACTTTTCACCTTTAGTAACAAATGGTTTCTTACACAGGTATTTTCAATCAGCTTTTAAATCTGAGGCTACTCAGATGCAAGCTGACAGCTGTAATTTCTTTTTGTAGAGAGGCTGTTTTATGTGTCACAAGTGTTCAATACATGTTTGATAGAAGTTTATAATGTGTCTATGGAAGCCAACACCCCAGACCAGAAGGCAGAGTGGTTTCCTGGCTGGGAACTGCCAATACTGTCATGTTGGATATTTATCTTTTCCACTTGGGGGACAGCACTGAAACAGCTCCATAATGAGGTTCTGTCTGGTGTCTGCAGGTCGTAGAGGACTTACTGACTTATTTTACTTTAAAATGGCAAAGAAAAAAAATTGCATTCTGGTACTCCTCCCTCAACATTTTTCACTGTGACTTTGCCCAAGGTTAATGCAACTTGACCTTAAATTGCAAAATGAGTGAAGGATGGTCTAACCAGCCTCCATTGTTTCCCATTTCTAAAGTTTAATGTGCACCAGCCTCACCTAGAGGGTATGTGAAACTATAGATTGTTGGGATACAGTCCTGGAGTTTCTGATTCAATAGATCTGAGTGGAGCTTAATTTTTCATAATTTTAATACATTCCCAGCTGATATTGGTGATTCTGGCTTTGGGACCACACTTTGAGAACTGCTTTGCTGGTGAAACAGTATTTTAGAAACATAATTAAAATTTATCACTTTCTGGGTATGCACCTGTAATCCCAGCAACTCTGTAGCCTAAGGAAGTAGGATTGAAAACTCCTGGGGACAGTTGCAATGTCCAGAATATATACACATCTTATACACATTTTATATTGTTTTGTTAAAATCTTGTAAGATTGCTCAAAAATAAAAAAATTATAAAAAAAAAAAAGAAAGTTCAAGGTCAGCCTCAGCAATTTAGTGAGACCCTGTCTCAAAACTATGTATATATATATATAACTATATAAACTATATATATTTGTGTATATGTATATATATAACTATATAAACTATATATAAAACTATATAAACTATATATATATAACTATATATATGTGTGTGTGTATATATATATATATGTATGTATATACACATATATGAAGACTGGGGATATAGTTGAACAGTAGAGCATCCCTAAATTATTCCCTAGTAGTGTAAAAAAAAGTCATCATTTAGTAATCTTCTCACTGGGTTTTCAGTGACTTTTTGCTAAGGAACTCTAAGAGATTAGTAGTTAAGTTCATGATTAATGTGTCATTTAGTCAATAAGTCAATAAGTTTTCTGAACATTTCTATGTTGTATCTTCTAATCTGATTTGGTCATACTTCCATCTGTTCTGTATTTAGCAGAAGGTCTCAATATAATGTTCCATATTAGGGGTTTAACAAAATTCAAAGGTTCATTTTGAGTATTTCCTGTAAGTCAAGGAACTCTGGATTATGAAGAAAACTAAAGATGTCATTTTAGTTCAGCCTCTTCCTTTACCAGAAGGATCAAACTTGAACATATGATTGTTCTGTCCTTCTGCCTGATGTATTTTTTAATGAGACTGCAACATACCTCATTAAATAGTACTAATGTCACTAAGTTAGTCTCTTATTTTTATTTATTTATTTATTTTTGATCACTGTCATATTTATTTAGGGAAAGGTGATATGTCTCAGCAGGTGACATTTTATTTATTGATTTTTTTAAGTTAGTCAATTTTTATTATACTTATCAATTTTCATTCTATTTTTTAAAGGTCTAATCATGAGGTTCTTGTAGCTAAAGCTTATTTATTCCTGCTTGGTCTGGAGTGGAAATGGTTAGCTACTGTCCTGGCATAGTTACAATCCATGTTCTAGAAGACTCATGAATAACTCCTGAGCCTGCTTTAGCTGAGATTCATCCTGTTGCGGTTATCTTTTCTATTTGCCAATAGTTTACTTTCATAAAACTGCAGTTCTGGGATTGAGAGGGCAGAATGTGAAAGAATTTTGTATTTGAACACAGTCTTTGGAACTTTCCCTAGGATTTACATCTGCTCTCAGAAAACCTCTGCATATAAATATGAGGAGGTTTTATGGGCTGAACATTATTAAAATTGTGCAAGGATATTGATATGTTTTATCACAATTCTTAGTTTCTGCCTCTGAAATAAGATTATATCCATGATTTTTTCAACCATTGCTAACATGATTTCTAAATAGATTTCAAGACATTTACTAGGTAAACAAATTATATCATCTGTTTAAAACCTTTAAGGGAAATCAGCAAAAATGGTCCCATTTAAAAAAAGAATGCATATGTTTTAGATATATATGATTTTAAATATTCTAGCTCAGTTACTTGGACATCCATGTTAATGAAGTCAAGGTCACAGATTGGTTTTTGGATAGGTCATTCAGCTTTGATGTCTTTTATCCTGACCACTGTCCTGCAAAGACTAGCTCTTGAACACAGAAGGTAATTCAGAAGTGGAGAACCCATGATGACAATGGGCAGGAATCCAGGAAAGTTAGGGCCTGGAAGCTAGCTGGTGTCCTAGGAAGGACAAAGAAATGGGCTACTAGGAAATATCTGAACAGAACAGTGAGCTGGAACATTAGTGAATCCTATGTGGAAGTAATATATATATATATATATATATATATATATATATATATATATATATATATATATATGTTGGGAAAGCTGGTTTGGATAACAGTGTAATTGTTTCCAGCGTAACAGTGGTATAGAATCCTGGGCTTGGAAACTAGTTTTCAGGGGCAGAAGTCTAGTCTATAGGAAACTGGAAAAATAATTATTTCAATAATGATAATTAATATTTATTGAGAAATATTATTGGGCCGGTCACCGTGCTAAGTTAGAGTATTTGCACGTATGTACTATTTAAAATTACCTTATTGAAAATCACATTGACCCTATCAAAAGGTACTGTTTCCATTTGCATTTAAGAGATGAGGAGGCTACATATTAGAGAGGTGACATTGCTCAAGGTCTTACAGTTTAACTTATACCCATTGTCCCACATGTGGGGTACCTGAAAAAACTTAAATGGAGAAGCAAATATACCACTTATGGTAACTTTGAAATAATTATTATGTTTTTAGAGGTCTATTCTTTGGAGTAAAGTAAGAGGTGCATAATTGGAGCTTTTGAAAAAATACTTCATATGTGTAAGCTCTAGATTACAATTTCCAACCTTTTTTAATGTAAACTGTGTTGATAATTATCAGAACTGAAAACTTGGAACTTAATTTGTTAATAAATCATTTGGCTATAAGAAGTAGAAATGTTGTTATCACTACTTTAGAAATGAAGGCTCAAAGATACTAACTTTTCTAAGCACACACTACTAGTGGACGGTAAACCAGGATTTGATATTTGATATACAGCTTAGTGACTCCAGAGGTGTATTAGTTTTTTTTCTTTAACCACAAACTTTTATTGACTCAGAGTAAATTTAGCAAAATTGAGTTCCAAATTATTGAGCTATTGCAGGGAACTGGGCTTGAGCTACCAGAACGGTTTTTGAGTTATTGAAGGCAGTACGTACTTAGAACTCAGCAATTAGAGCAGGCTGGACAGGCAGAAGAGCTCACAAGGAAGACTTGGTGTTCATATCCTAACCCAGGTGTTTTTTACATTCCCCCTGAGCTGGAAAAGGATCCATGCAGAAGTGGAGTGGATCTAAACTTATATGCAGATTAAGTGGATTCAATAGGGAGTGCAAGGGTTTGGGGATAATGTGATAGCATAGAACAAAGCAATGTTGTTCAAATCTCATCTATTAGAAGATAAATAAGAACTCATACTCCCTAAAGGGAGATACAAATGGGGAAAACCCTGTCATCTTTGAATACAAGGTACCCAGCAAAATATGGCTTTATCTTTTCTGATGGTGTGAGGGACCACCATATTGGATGTATCTAAATAGAGAGCACATAGAACTGGGTAATGAATCTTTTTAAATTCCATTTCAGCAATCATTCCGCCCAAGATTCCTTGGTGTGGCTGAGCAGTTACACAATGAGGGCTTCAAGGTATGCTATATCATTCTTCTTTTCAAGTATTTTTTGTTAGCATTGAGATCTGCCCCCAAAACAAAACAAAACAAAAATACTACAAAAACAGGGAAACAAATTACTAAAAATATTTCTTTTCAACCTCAAAGGCTTAACTAATTTAGTAGTTTCAAAACTTCAATAGAATGAAAGGATTAGAAAGACTAGTTAACCAAATTACCACAAACTCAATAGAAGTTGTCAGCTAAAAATCTTAGCAAGTTTAGCTGAACCCTAATTGGGACAAAGTTCCAATGCATTTCCACACAGTTTTCTTTTTTCTTTTCCTGTTTCCATCTGAGGTCATAGTTTCCAGCTGTTATAGTTACAGGCAAAACTTCTTTGCAGTGAATACCTGCTCACAAAGCCTGCTTCAGTAAAGCAAAATTATGCCCATGGCTCAGGGTGGGTCTGTGACCGTGGAGCTTTGTTGATGTGATAAAAATAAGTTCTAAGCCATGAATAATTCTATATTTTTCTCTTCTACAAAAACAGTTACAATTGAGGTTCTTAAATATTTTGTTTTTACTGCAAACATTTTAAAAGTATTTAAAGTGCCCCAGCCTCTGGATTTTGAGTCCCAGTCTCTTAGCGCCACGGTACTTCTTGTATACGAATACCCTAGTAGGCGTCTTTGATCTACAAAACTTTACCTCTCTATAATAACTGATTCCTCATTTTGAATGCAGCTCTTTGCCACAGAAGCCACATCAGACTGGCTCAACGCTAACAATGTCCCTGCTACCCCAGTGGCATGGCCATCTCAGGAAGGACAGAATCCCAGCCTCTCTTCCATCAGAAAGTAAGAGCTAAACAGACTGTTTTCTGAACTGGTCACACAGACAAAGGATTAATGGGGGGGATAGTATGATATGAATATTTTACTTAATCATAAGCCTTTGAAAGGTCCTCTTAATCAACCAATTTAAAAATGACTATGTTTGTGGATGCTAGTAAAGTTTCACTTATGAAATATTCAATTACTGTAGAACATACTTTGTCTTTTGTGTGCATGGTATTAGGAAAATCTTACAAATACTTCTTGGTAAGGATCCTTTGGTTGACAGACATAAATGAAAGCATGAATGTCAAGCAGCAGTTTGATTCATGCAAACTTATGTTTGTTAAGTATAAGATTGATCATCTACGTTTCACTGATGTGGTGCATTAGTGGATCAATTTATTGAGCACTTACTGCTCACCAAACTGTAGGGAGCATTGTGGTAATATCAACCATCAGATTTCGAAAGTGGTCACTACATGGTCAAGTTGGTTATTATGCTTCAGGCCATGTTGCCATTAGATTTTGTAAGACACATTATGTGAGCACATTGTGTGAACTTTCAGGAATACCAGCATATCAATATTTACAAAACTATGGGATGTAAGTGCATGGCAGACCATTCTCAGTTGTTCCAGGATGTTACAACCTAACTACTGGCTACATTATACCAAAGCCTATACAATCTACTGTTTGTCCAAGCTTTTAAGAAGTCAACCTATAAAAAATTAATAAAAAAGTGTCATCATGTACAGACCTTAGCAGTCTCCTCAAGATGGTTCAAGTCCTCTCGTTAGAGCTTCATGAGACAATTATCAGCGCTACTTTATGGATTTGTATTTAACTGTCTCCTAGTGTGTGCAGCCGCCCAGTAACAGAATGTGGAAATTTTTAATTCAAAGTCAGGTGACTTTGAATTCTCACACTGTCCACTGAGAGGCACTGGGAAGCAGGGAGTGAAGTAGATGTAATATGAGGAGGGCCTGGGGGCAGGAGGGCCTTCATTGCTGCAGGACAGTAAATATCTATTAAATTACAAATTCTTACTGTGGTCTGATAACATTTTAAAGAGAAACAGATTTTATATCCCATTAATTAAATTTTCACCAGAATTCTTTTCAAGAAGACAGAGAGGCAAAAAGAGTGATATTCCCCAAATGAGTTTGAACATTTACTTAGGAATAGAGGGCAGGTGGCAGTCAACTCGGTATAGCATTGACTTAAATGACTAAGAATAATTTATGATAGAATTTTAGAAACAAATTATACAATATACATTGCAAGTTTTAATTTATTTTGTTTATTCTTCCAGATTGATTAAAGATGGCAGCATTGACCTAGTGATTAACCTCCCCAACAACAACACTAAGTTTGTCCATGATAATTATGTGATTCGGAGGACAGCTGTTGACAGTGGAATTGCTCTCCTCACTAATTTTCAGGTGTGTTTATCCCTTGGGTGTAGGCTGTACATAGGTGTTATTTTTGGTCCTCCACTAAGAGTGTTAGTCAGAATATATGCATCTCTTTCCCTCTCCTTGCAACATTCAAAATAGAAGTGAATTTTAAATAGAATCTAAAACAATGGTAACATGGTAAGTCACAGACCACATGGGACAGTTGGTGATCAAGCTCTTTCATTACTTGTACAATTATACTTGGGATAGAACGTGATAGTGTGGTATGGATTAAAGGTTAAAACCTTTATTCTACTGTTTCCCAGTGAAAGCCACCACATATAAGTAACAGGTAAATAATTGAGGGTCTAGGTGTAGTGTAAGTGCTTTTCCAATTCACAGAAATGGTTGCATGAGGTCCATTCAGTTTCACTTGGACGTGACCCACACATTTATCAAAACCTGGACACCATTTTTTAAAAAATAAATCAGTACTAATCCCTATGGGGGTAGAAATAAGCTTATTCATGGTGACATCTGAGATATGGGGGAAAGAGCTCCATGGAAAAAAATATTATTCCTTTCATTCCATGTCCCTTTGAAAATTGGAAGCAGACACTTGTAACTTTTCACTTCTGATTCATTAAAGATTCACTTTCATCTCATGTGGGTTGCTAAGATTCTTGCCATTTTATTTGCAGGTGACTAAACTTTTTGCTGAAGCTGTGCAGAAATCTCGCAATGTGGACTCCAAGAGTCTCTTCCACTACAGGCAGTACGGTGCTGGCAAAGCAGCCTAGAGAACCCCTAGCCCCATACCTCAATCGTCCCCAGCCATGTTTATGGAAAGGAACTCATTCCCAACTTTGTTTCCCAGAGATGAATGTTGATATGAAACTTTGTTTCAGTTTACCCTGTTATGCCTTAATATTCTATATCTTTCACAATTAAATCATTGTCAACACTTGATTAGAGTCCTTTGTAAGTCTTGTTCATGAGGTTTTCATCTATTGACTAACCTAACACTTGTTGTTGGTGGACTAGGCTTAGCTATGTGCTTATTTGCAGTTAACAGTTTATGGTGCTGGTTAATGACAATCAAGGTAGTAAAAACGTTGCCGTTCTGTCTTCTGAACTCTCAATACTTTAAACATGCTCTTGGCATTGTTTTAAAATAGTATCTGCTACATTCAGGACACATTAACAGTGCAGGATACTATAACAATTTGGTAACCTAAAAATATAGGTTTAATTTATGAACCACTTAATTGTGATGGTTGTGCATTGCTCCTTTTTGATAGTAATCTCACCTATCTGGCTAATCCAGGAATATCATTCTCCATTCTCACGTTACTGAATTTGAGAAATGTGCCAGAGGCCATCAGATTAAGGATTTCTGTACAGGATACTGATCTGATGTCTTGGTCTTTGGAGTATGTCTACTAATGGTAGAAAACACAGAGGTAGTTAAATTGTTGTTTGTTTTTGACTGGAGTTTACCCTGGGCTAAGTGAATTCTTTAGATTTGTTCCATTCACCCTCTCCTCCAATTTTGGAATAATTTGGCAGTTTTTCCTCATTCCTTTCAGACAATGGGTTTTGTTGATCCACTGAGTCCCACAGTGCACTATGAATTCCACACATTTTAAACACAGGGGTACCATTCCTTCTACATACTAGAAAAGTTCTCCTTCTGGGATGCCTTTATCATTTTTAAATGTTTTGTGTTATTACAAGTACTGTAATTGTGAACTTTTAAATAAAATACTATTAAGAGACATCATAGTTATAGTCTTGTATTTATTTTATTAACACTGATACATAAAGTTAATTCATTTCAAGAATAACACAGGGTTCAGGGCCATGATCACAGTGCTTAATTTTTTGTATACAAACTCATATAGGACATATGCAAATTAATGTTGAAATAGTGAAACTTTGGCTATTACATTTGTCATAGTTTTTTTCTTTTCAACTTCTGTGTCTTTGTAACGCAGTACTGAGGATTGAATTCAGGGCCTCACACATGCTAGACAAGCACTCAACACTCAGCTCTATCCCACGTACTTTCATATTTATCCCCTTCTTTGAGACAGGTCTTGCTACATTCCCCAGGCCGGTCTTACATCTTTGATCCTACTGCTTCTGCCTTCCTAGTAGTTTGGCTTACAGACATGTGTACCCAGGCCTGGTCCTTATTGCTCTGTTGCTCACAGGTCAAAATAAAAATTATACTACAAGTTTGTGGTTATATAACATCTTTGATGGGAATTCTTTCAAATGTATAATTACAACTACACACTGACTAAATATTATCACCAATGTATAATAAACTTTTTGTTTTTATTGGCTTGTTTTAGATGCACATGACAATAGAATGTATGATGACATAATTATAAAAGCCTAGAGTAGAACTTGTTCTAATTCAGTCCTCAGTATACCCCTCACATTCTCCTTACACTATTGTACTGTTCTGCTGCATATTAATAGTTTTTTTAAATTAGTCTTGTTGATGTACATGTTTATGATATTCACTATAGTATGTTCATATATGAAGTTATAAAAGTAGAGTCTGATTCATTCTATGAACATTCCCTATCTTATCCCTCCTTCCTCTATTTCCTTTCCCTTTGCCTATTCTACTGATCTTTCCTTAATTTGGGTTAGCTTCTGCGTATCAGAGAGAACATTTGACCTTTGGCTTTTTAAGGCTGGCTCATTTCACTTAGCACGACAGCCTCAAGTTCCATCCATTTGCCAACAAATGCCATAAAGTCATTCTTCCTTATGGCTGAATAACACTCCGTTGTGAATATATTCAACATTGTTTTTGTCCACTCATCTGCGGAAGGCCACTTTTTTTGGCTCCATAGCTTAGCCATTGTAAATTGTGCTGCTATAAACACCGATGTGTCTGCATCATTGTAGTGTGCGGATTTTATATCCTTTGGATATGTACCAGGAGTGGGATAGCTGTGTCAAATGGTGGATCCATTCCTAATTTTGTGAGGAATCTCCATACTGTTTTCCAGAGCGGTTGCACCAATTTGCAATCCCGTCAACAATGTATAAGTGTACCCTTTTCCCCGCTTGTTGTTTGTATTCTTGATAGTTGTCATTCTGACTAGACAGATAAAATTTCAGTGTAGTTTTAATTTGCATTTTTCTAATTGCTAGAGATATTGAGCATTGTTTCATACATTTATTGATCATTTGCATTTCTTATTTTGAGAAGTGCCTGTTTTGTCCTTTATTCATTGATTGGGTTATTTGTGATTTTGTTTTCAGGTTTTTTGAGTTCTTTGTGCATCCTGGATATTAATGCCCTATCTAGGAGCAGGTGGTGAAGATTTTTTTGTTATTCTGCAGGATCTTTCTTCACGCTCTTGACAGTTTCCTTTGCTGTGAGGAAGCTTTTCAATTTTATGCCATCCCATTTATTTATTGATTTTTAATTTTGCTTCTTGTGCTTTGGGGTCCAGGAAGTCAGTTCCGGAGGCAATGTGTTGGAGGGTTGGGCCTACCTTTTCTCCTAGTAGGTGCAGGGTTTCTGCCTCAATTCCTAGGTCTTCAATCCACTTTGAGTTGAGTTTTGTGCAGGGTGACAGATAAGGATTAAATTTAAATTCCACTCTTCCCAGCACCATTTATAAAAGAGACCATCTTTTCTCCAACTTATGTTTTTGGCATCTTTGTCAAGTATCAGGTGACTGTATTTATTTGATCTATCTCTGTGTCTTCTATTCTTTTCCATTGGTCTTCATGTCTGTTTTGGTGCCCATACCACATTGTTTTTATTACTATAGTTCTGGCATTGTGATGCTCCCTGCTTTACTTTTCTTGCTAAGGATTGTTTTGCCTATTCTAGGTCTCTTATTTTTCCAAATAAATGTCATGAATGCTTTTTCTAATTCTGTGAAGAACATCAAGTCTTGTATAACAGAAAAGCATAACTGAACCCAGTCAGAGGCTGGCAGAGGCTGTCTGATGAAAACAGTTCTTACGGGCACAGTGACACTGTATCCTGGATTTACCAGGCTATGATTTTGTGATAGTTTTGAGCTAATGATGCCAAGATAGCTTTTATTTCCTTTCTGTCACCCCAGAGTCAATTGCTGACCAGTTTGTATAGATCTACATGAAATTATTTCATATTTGTTTTCTCCATTTACTCCCTGTTATTACCGTGGATGAGATATTAATTGCTTCTACCCTGTAATCTTATAGTTGTAATCTCTGATCATTCCTATATTTGCCTGAAGTTATTTATTTATTTATTGGTACTGGGGATTAAACCCAGGGTGCTTAGCCACTGAGCCACATCCCCAGCCCTTTTTTATTTTGAGAGAGGTCTGCTAAGTTGCTTAGGGCCTTGCTAAATTACTGAGGCTGGCTTTGAATTTGCAATCCTCCTGCCTCAGCCTCACAAACTACTGGGATTACAGGTGTGTGCCACCATGCCCATCACCTGAAGATATTTAGTGAGTTTTTGTGATGCTTTGTGTAGATAACCACCACCCCTCCTGCTCAAATTTTTCAAGTATTTTTGTGTTAGTATGCTTCTTGTCAATAGTATCATCACTGCCACCATAAAAATAACATGGGTCACTTACTATTTCTCAGGCAGTTCTAAGTATATGACATGAATTAATCCATCTGATCCTCAAAATATCCCTGTGAGGAGCTGCTGTTATCTCTATATTATGAATAAGGAAACTTAGGCATACAGGAGTTAAGTAACATGCTCAAGGTCACATAAAATACAGCCTCTTTTTTTGTTAATGTGCATTTTGGTCAGATAGATATGAAAAGAAACCATTTCTCACATCAAAGAAAAAAAGATGTCTGAGGAGATCAGAGAAAGGCATTTGGGGGATCACTTCACATGTTGTGTGCTGTTGAAAACTACAGGGTAAGGGCATTCATTTGAGGAATTTACAATTAATCTAATGTGAGTGGAACTCAAGATACACATTCAGAGAAAGGGCTAGAGGCAGATGTTGAGGTTGGATTGCATTAACTGTGCAGATTTGAACAAGATAAAAATTTTAAAGATTTTTACTTGGAAAAAAAATCCAACTTAAAACATTTCAAAACTAAAGTATTTTTTAAAGTTTTTTTAGTTTTTATTTTTAGATTTACCTATTGGTAGTATTTTATCTCATTTTCTTTATCCTATCATCTATCTACCTAAATTAGTACATGTTTTATAACTGTAATAAAATACCAAAGGCAGGCTAATTTTATAAAGAAAAGAGATTTACTTAATTCACAATTCTGGGGGTTCAAGGACATGGTGTTAGAATCAGTTCAAGTCTGTTGGGTATCTCATTGCATCAGTGAGAATGCTTGTGTGAGCAAGAGGTCACATTGCCAAATGGAAAGCCAGAGAAACCCACATGTCAGGATTAGGATTTTATAATAACTCACACTCATGAGAACTAACCAGAGTCCCACAGGAAATATGTTACTCCCGTCCAAGGGCACAACTCCACTAACCAAAGGACCTCCCCTTAAGACCCACACCTTAAAGGTCCACACCATTTCCCACACTCCCTGCCCCTGCTTGGGGACTCAACCTCCAGCATATTAACCTTCGGGGAGATGCACTTAAACTATATCCAAACTGTAGTCTGTCATGCATCCACATATCTCTGTATCATCCGGCATAAACAAACATGCACACACACACACACACACACACACACACACACAAGCGCGCATTCACAGAGGAAAATAAAGAGTACATTTTGACCCAAAGTAAGCAGGTCGGTAGGGACAAATTTAGAAATGTAACTCATTTTGAAATAGCTTCCAAAAATTTGAAGCAATACTTAATTTTTATATTGTGGGGCTTTAATGAAGGTTCTTCATTTTTATAACAGACTGTGTAAAATACAGTAAAATCAGAAGCTAATAATAATTAACCAACAGCATTGTTTCTAAACAAACTCTATGCTTTGTTAATAAAATCAAGAATCTTTGGAAAACCCAAAGACCAGATACACCCCCTTCATGGTTGTGAAAATGAAATTATTTTAATTGTTCCTTCTGTTGCCTTTCCTTCTTCTAATGTTACAAACCTTAAAAAGACTTATATACAAATAAACAACGCATTCAAGAACTTTGATTGGATGAGGGACATGCAAGAAAATGGGAAACATTTGTATTCAGGTTTGGTAAGGCTTTATCCTTTTGGAACATATTTATTCCTTCCTATAAACAGGTTAATATTTTTTTTAATATCTGAATCTGTAATATATCACAAGTGCAGAGGACACCGCAGCCGTGTCTGTAGAGCTGAGTAGTAAATTGAAGAAGCTTTTCTCATACTGAGAACTTAACAGCATGCAAGAAGGATGGGTGTATTGGGTAGGAGAGCCGGAGCTCAGCCAGCTTGTGAAAGACGAAGAGGAACAGAGAACAATCCATGTATAGATTTAGGATTTTGTAGCTTTGGAAAGGTTAGTAGAATATTTTAAGTGTACTTCTGTCAAACTTTCCTCTCCAGTGGTATTCCTACTGGAAACTTTTAAAACGGCTACACTGTTCACTTATCTCAACAGCTGCACATACTTGAACCTCAGCTTCTACAGTGTCCACAGCCTCTTGAACAATGAAAGTGGAAATTATCAGAGAAACAAACCATTCTGAATGCAGTTAAGTGCTCTGTAATTACACACCAGCCTTACCATTTGGCTGCTGGTGCGGCCCCCGCGGGCACAGGTGCCATAAATGCTCACACACACCCAATCAAACCCACAAAGACCTTTCATTACATATCATTTGAGACACACTTAACTTCAAAAAGACTAGCTCAACTTTCTTTCTCTCCCTTCTTTCCCTTACCATTTCTTTGCCCTTTGTTCTTATGTATAAAAATTCTATTTTTCCTGTGACTAATAGTGTGCTCTTTTATAAGATGCTGCTGCGGCTGATGAGTGTGGAGAGAATGTGGCAGGAGGAAGAACGTCTATACTACCTCTGAGTGGCTCCCTGGGCTCTGTGAAAGATTGGTAATAATTGTCTCTACTTCTTCTCTTGTGCATAATGTAGGGTGCAAAGGCTCCCGAAAGAGAATTTAAGTACCTACAGCTGTTGAGATCAATGAGCAGCAGAAAAAAAGAAAACAAAAAAAACTGAGCAAGTCAAAATGAGTAGCGTTTATGCATGCTTTTTTGTTGCCTAAAGATGATTCTTGAGTCTTTGCAACTGTCATTTTATAAAGGACTTATACCCAGAAAGAAAATTATTAATTGCTCACCAAAAAAAAAAAAAAAAAAAAAAAAAGGCATCAGTAAAGGACCATTTTTTTCCCCTGGAAATACCAGCCTACCAAATTATTTCTTTAAGACACTTCCTAGAAGAAGCATACAAACCACAGGGAGGAGCTTTTATTCATCAAAGGCAGCAACACCAGCCATCTCACAAAACAGTCAAAGATGCCTGTGCCCCCCATAGATAATTTCCCACACAAAGCTTAATGCCTTTGGGCAGCCAGAATGAAGACCTTGAAACAAGATAATCTCCAAAAGCAGAAAGGGGACAAGTTTAAAACATGTTATTAAAGGAGAGAAGCAGCTTGAAATTTTTATTTTATTTCGTTAGTAAAGGACACATTCTAGTATCTTGTGCCCAAATAACTGTTTTCTTTGCTGCAAATCAAGGAAATTCAGCAATTTTGTTAGCATTCTTTATTTTACCCTCCTTTGTAATGCCTGGAAGGTTGAAATAAGGCAGATTTTTGAGACCTTTAATAATAGAAAAAGAAAATCCCAGAAATATTGTGTTTTCTACAACTCTTTACAAATTTCCTCATGGAATACTACAAGTGAAATTTATATGGAATAATTTAATTAGATTGTAATATTAATCTAATTTGAATTTGTATTCTTTAAAGAAAAAAAAAAAGCTCTGTCAGTATGGTGGCACATGCCTATGATCCCAGCCATTCAAGAGTCTGAGGCAGGAGGTTACAAGTTCAAAGCCAGCCTCAGCAACTTAGCAAAGCTTTAAGCAACTTAGTGAGAAAAATGTTTTTTCAATTATGGGCACATAAAGTATAGGGCTTGATACAGTTCCTTTTTTACTCATAGTTAATATATACAGGGAACTGCAGGGGAAATGTGTTTTTCTAACTAAAATGTGAGTAAGTGGGAAATTGTAAATATTTTTTTAAAGCAAGAGTTTTAAGTATTGGATGTAAATTAGGTTTACATTTTATTCGTTGGATCAGAATGAGCTCAACAATGCAAACTAGACTTTGGGGAAGCCCCCAGAGCAATCATCTTGTGCTACATCAGTCATTAGGTGCCCTATGTCCTGTGTAAAGTCCTTTTCGTTTCAGAAGTACCTCTCTAACTCCAGTGTCTTGTTCTGCTGAAACCTGTGATCAGGGTCCTCCAGTCTCATCCTTCATATATTCAAGAAGCTAGAGCAGTTGGACCTTAAAGGAAACATTGATAAACACTAGTTGTGTTACACATCTCAATCCACTTTCTCTTTAAGACTGTGATAGGTCAATACGCTATCCTCAATCTTAGTTATGTTCCACTAAATTGAATGTTGTGCATATTTCCATGCATATGACATTAATTATGTATTTATGAATCTTTGAAAGTTTATCCATACCTTCACTTATTCTTTATTCATAGAGTTTGCTCTTGACCACTTATTATTCCTTTCAATTGTTTCACAATTCCTATTATAGAATATTTCATATAGAATATTCAAGTAAATGTATTTTTGATAGAAAAAAGATAATTTAGGAGTGTATAGTTTCAGGCATATAATATCTGTATCACTTAGCCTTTGGTTGATTCTTAACCTTTATTCATTAATTTAATAAATATTTGTTGAGTAGTTAGTTATCTTAAATAACATAGAATACTTTTGGACTTATGAAATTTACGGTCCACTGATGCATGCAGAGAATTTAACATATTATTATAATGAACTTGATTTGTTTTGCAGTAAGGGAAGTTTAGAAAAGAAGGGAACAGAGCAGGGCAGGCTTTGACGAGCAAGCCTAAGCTGAAAACTAAGGGTAGAGAAGAATTTACCGGACAAATAAGAGTGCTTGTTCTGCACAGCAGAAACAATGTGCATGAAGACCCTGAGGCAAGAAAACACTTTTAAAGAAATTGAGTGGTTGCTGGAGCAGTGGCTCAGTGGTTATGGTGCTTGCCTGGTATCCGCCAGGACTCCGGTTCAAACCCCAGCACCATGTACACAACAAAGTGTTGGAGAAACAAACGTCACATAAAAAATGAAATAAAATTGATTCTCTCTTTCTCTGTCTTTCTCTATCCCTCTCTCTTAAGAAGCTGAGTGTTTGGGAGCCCTGAGCACACATGGTTGACTGTGAGGTCAGGGAAACAGGTCTAAATCCTGAGACCCCTATCCGTGTTAATGAGTTAGAACATCCCACAGGCAGGAGAAGAAGCTGTTAAAGTGTTTTAAGGAGACACAATTACTTCTGCATTTTGGGAAAACTCACTGTGACTGTAGATTAAATGATGCCAGATTGGAGGCAGAGAGACTAGGAGGCTGTTACAATGAGAGACACATACACACATACAGACAGACAGAATCCGTTTTCAGGAACAACATTTTCAGAGGAAGAACTGCCATGATATATTTAGATGAGTGAGAGTTAGTAATCTACAAGTTTCTCATTGTAGCTTAGAAAAATAAGTGAGTGATCATTTTCTATCCTTGACCCTGAAGAGTCTGGAGTGAATTAGAGCAGGCTGAAAATGATGTTATGTTTTGGACATGTGCATTTCAGTGTCCCTTCAAAGCAGAATGGGAATGGTATATAGTTAGACATTGAAAGACAGATAGTACAGCTAGTTTTTATGGGTTTGAATGCACGCTTTGACACTTGATAGTTGTATGATCTTGAGTTGCTTATTTAAATTTTCCATATCTCAGTTTCTACTGTAGCAGAAGAAAAATTCCTCCTCATGAGGATGTTGGGATATTTAGACTGAGAAGATATAAATGATGAACTTGGAATAGTGCTGAGTAAGGGCTAGCCATTACTATCATTATTATTGTTAATTGTTGTTATATGTATTGTTATGGAATGCTCAAATGGAGATGTCTTGTAGATAACTGTATATTTGGTTTTCAAGACTGGAAAGAGATTGTTTATCAGTATGTATGTATTTTATTAAGCATCTATCAGATACTGGAAATAAGTGAGCCCTAAAAAAAAGAAAGCCCTAATAATAGTTATCATTGACACTTTTATTTTTAAAGATAAAGGGGGAAAGAGAGAATCAATTTTATTTATTTTTTCATCTATTTTTTATTTCTCCAACACTTAGTTATGTATGTGGTGCTGGGGTTTGAAGTAGGGTCCTTGCACATGCCAGTCAAGTGATTTAACTGCCGAGCCACCGCTCCAGCCACCTCTCATTGACTTCTCATCTATATAAAACTGAAACTGAGTTGGGCATGATAGCATGTGCCTGTAATCCCAGCAAACTGTGAGACTGAGGTGGGATGATCGCAAGTTCAAAGCCAGCCTCAGCAAATTAGAAACGCCCAAAGCAACTTAGAGAGACCCTGTCTCAAAATAAAAAAATAAACAAAGGGCTGGGATGTGGTTCAGTGTTTAAGTGTCCGTCCCTTGGTTCACTCCCTGGTACCAATTTAAAAAAAGTGAAATTGATGGCAATATTAAAATGTTTAGAGATTCCTTAATATAAAAAAGCATTCTCAGGATAAAAAAACTATAAATTATAATTACCCTTGGTTGAATATATAAGAAACTTTCTTAATATCATACTTGGAAAAACATAAAGTTTCAATATTTAAAATAAAATTAACTTTGATATGTCCATCAGAAATCATATGTTGCTGAACATATACATGTTACTGGGCTGGAACAACGGCTCAACAATTACAGCGCTTGCCTGGCATGTCCAAGGATGTGGGTTCAAACCCAGCAGCACACATACAACAAAGTGTTGAAGCAACAAAAGCCACATGAAAAACTAAATAAAATTGATTCTCGCTTTCTCATTGTCCCTCTCTCTCTTTAAAAAAAAAAAGAAAAAAAAAGAGTGTGGCTGAACAAAACCACAATATTATAGAGAGTAATTTCACTGGCACAAATTTGGATTACAGGAATGGCTCCAGTGAGTTTGGTAAGAGTCTCTGTGCAGGATGGGACTACACATTATACCATGTCTGTGATATTCTATGGTTTTCTGGACAGTATGGTCACTTTTATTTGAAGACTTTGTGGCAGAAGTGGGCCTGAATGAAGCCAAAGGGAATGTGGATTTGGGTGGGAAGGCATGATGGCGCATGGTCATTGGTAGTCACACAGGTGCTTGTTGCTATAAGTTGACTCCTTTAGGCAAAGGGATAATAATAAAAAAATAATTGTGAACACATGTTGAGCGCTTACTCTTATCTTATACTATGCTGATATTTTAGTTGTGTGATCTCATTTAATGCTTACAGCATCCCTAATCTATAAAGTGTAAGCCAAGGCTCAGAGAGGTGAAGTGACTGCCTGAGGCCACACAGAAGTATGGGAGGAGTGTGGAGAAGCAGTGAGTCTGGGAGGGAGGTGGAGTAGCACCAGAAAGAGTAAACAAGAGCAGGAGGGAAATCAAAGGAGTTGAGGGAGGAGTGGGGCAGGGATGCACAAAGAGACGAAAAAAGTGAGGAATGTTTTGCACACTGAGTTACATGAACTGGGTTTTGGGTCCTTGTGAAGATGTTAATGAAAATACAAGTTAGACTCAGAAGCTGTGGAAGCTGAAGACTTTCTGCTGGACCCAGAGGATAGGAAAATCAACCAGGAGAGTAGCCAGCTTCCATGGGCTCATTCTTTTTTACGCTGGAGTTGTATTCTGAGGGTCCAGTTACAAAGTCAAAGGCCCATGGTCATTTAGGTGGATCCAAACATGCAAGCGAAGTCTGGCTGTAAACATGAAGTCACTTCCTTGGGCTTTTCGTCTTTGTGTCTGGGTTATGATAGGATCAGAATGTCAGTTTGATTTCCTTCTACCATATACCACGCCATGTTGTGGTTACCATTGCTGCATAGCACAGTTCTGCAGAACTTACTGGCTTAAAAACAACCCATTTTATTCCATCTCATAATTACATAGGTTAAAGTTGGACCAGACTTGCCAGTTTGATTCTTTTTCTCTTGTGGCACTGGCTGAGGTCATTTTGTGGTACTAAGCTGGTAGTTTTGTCTGGAAGATCAGGTGTCTTCACTCAGATGAATAGTGTCGTAGAAAGGGTGGGTAGAAGCATGGGCTCACACAAGGCGATGACCAGAGCGCCTTCACTTCACCTCCCACTCTCACACGTTTTGGCCTCAGTGCCGAGACATGGCCGTTGGGCTCTCCCTGAGTGCACATTTCTAGAGAGCTGGGTGGAAGTGCACTTGGGTTTTTATGCTTTAGTCTTAGAAATCCCAGAGTGTTATCTCCTCTCCATTCTGTTGGTTAAATATATCAATCACTAAGGGCAGTTCAGATTCAAGAAGAGAGGAATTAAACTCCACCTTTCAATGGGAGTAAGAGCAGAGAATTCACAGCCATATTCAATTAATCACACACCCATAACTCCAGATTGATAACTTGCAGATAACAATTGATCCAAGAGTCTGAAGTTGTCCGTGCATAGTTACCATCCTTGTTGTAAACACCACTCACGGTGTAAATCTCATCAGCAGTAAATGAACACGATTTTCTTCATTTGAAGATATATCTAGCTCCTCCACAGCACAAAGCAATATTTTGCTATCAAAAGCTAAGTGATACTTTAAAGTCAACTGGGGTCAAGGACTATGATGATGGTAATTTTGACTGACTCAAAGGCAAAACAGAATCATTGCTGGAAATATCTGTTTGGATGAGGTTTAGAAGACAGGCAGGAATTTCCAATGTAGCTGCATACCTAGATCTAGATAACAGATTCCATTCATGGATCTAACAATTACTTTGAACATACTCTTCTAAAGAGGCACCTACATACAGCATGCACACTTATAGGAATTTTTGGTATCAATCATAGTACTTTGCAACAGTAAGAATGTGACAAGCCTTAAAGAAATAAATGGGGGTTGGATTGGTGGCTTGGTGGCTATAGTGCTAGCCTGGCATGCGCCAGGATGCAGGTTCGAACCCCAGCACCACAAACACAATGAAGTGTCAGAGCAACAAAAGCCACATGAAAAACTAAATAAAATTAGTTCTCTCTTTCTTTATCTCTCTTAAAAAAAAAAGGAAAGAAATGAATGCCCGTATTATGTGTACACATTTTTTCCCCTGGTATCAAGTGAGAGGACTGCGATATAATGGTTAAAAGCCAGGTGTCTCCCGCAAGGGCTTGCTACCTTTGTCAAGCTATACAAAACTCTTTTGCTTTTGTTTCTTCAATGATAAGTTTGGGGAAAATAAAAGCTAGTTTATAGAATTCCATTGTAGATAAATAATTCTTACAGTCTGCTAAAGAAAAGTACCTGGAACTTAGCAAAAATTCAATAAATATTAAATCTTAAAGTTACTTTTAAAAAAACAAGCTACTGATTTCTGCGGCTACTTAACCCTTTGTGGATGCAAGGATCATTAAACCCATAAGGTTTGTGTTAATGCACATTTATAGGATTGAACAACAAATTGACCTACTATGGGATCTGATAAAATCACAATGAACTTTGAAATATTTTGCCATGTTTGCACTCTCAAACACAGAGCCATCTAAAAATCAATGTAGAAACAGATATCCAGTTGTTCAGAGATAAAGGGAAATACTTCTCTTCACAGATAAAAGAGAGAATGTATTTAATGCAGAAAATGCTGATTATAGAAAAACCATCCAGAAATTTAGATCTTCAACTATTTTCTAAAATACAAAAGCTAAACTGAGATTAGTGAAGTATTTGGTTCATTACAAGGCCATGTAAACCAAAGCCACTTAACTAAAAATAGGGTGATTTTTTTTTTAAATTAACTGTTGGAAAAATAGCCTTCAACAAGTTTGACTCACTAGCCACAATCAAGGAAAAGCCTATTAACAATAATTGGTGGGTTCTTCATTTCTAAGAACCCATAATTAAATTTCATTGTCTTATAAGTGATTTGGATTAATTACATCCATAACAGACTGATGCGCATCCCCCACTTTACAGTAGGAGATGGCAGTTTCATGGAAGCCAGTCATTTATTGCAATCCTTGAGTATTTTGTTTCCTGCCAAGGCAAATCTGTTACAAAGCCCATTTCCTCTTAGGATTTACTGAAAAGTGACAGGTGTTGATTTGCTGGTATCTTTCTCAACAGATCCCGATGAGCTAAACAAAATGACTTCTGTACCCATTTAGGCAGAAAAATAAATGGGGACACTAGCTAATGATGGAATGAAGAGGTAGCCGGACTCAAAGCATCCCTAGCTGCTGGCAGCTGGAATCAAAAGAGGAATCATGCAGACAGTTGCTCATGTTTATTGCTGAACACGAAATTAGAAAGACGCTTCATCTTCGCCACAGGTGCAAGAGCATATAGTTATTAATTGCAGCAAAACACATTTATTGACAACTGCAAGCCCACAAAATCCCACACTCAGCAAATGGCTTTCAAAGTTCATCCAAAAAGCACTTTAGAATCAATACAAAAGCATCACACCGTTGACGAATCTGAACCTAGTAAAATTCTGCACCCTGAAAGCATGGTGTAGACTGTCTCTTAATATTTATGTAGTTGAACAGCATCACGGCTTTCTTTGTTCTTGCAAAGAAACAAACAAACAAACAAACAAAAAAAAAAACCTCATAAACCCCCACAGGAAAAAAAAAAGACAAAAAAAATCCCTAATTTCCCAGAGTATTGGAAGGTTTGAACCATTTTGGGTTTTGGTTTTGTCTAGATGTTTTAAAGCAATTTTACCCTTTTGTTGAGGTGTGTGACATATTAAGTCATTTGTTCATCTATCAATTTAACAAAAGTCTATTGTGGATCTATTATATGACAGTTATATTCTGGGTGCTGTGGAGAGCATACATAAATATGTAAGGACTTACAGTCTAACAGGATCTATGTTACAAAATAAATAGATTGTACCATATAATAGCATTTTATCAAATACTGAATTGTAGCCAAAGGATTTGAAGAGCTATCTTGGTTCAAAGAGGGGTTAAGCACTTGGAGGATTCACAGAGAAAGGATCCTGAGGTAGGCTGCCACGTGTGTCAAATGGACATGTGTATTTTACATGGTTGTTAATTTTTCCAATTTATGTTAACTAAAATAGTATTTGAGACAACAGAAAAGCATAATGACATGATAAAAATAAAACAAAGAGTTTGCCATGGTGCATACATCTGTAATCCCAGTGACCTGGGAGGCTGAGGCAGGAGGCCTACAAGTTTGAGGCCAGCCTCTGCAACTTAGTGAGTCCCCCAGAAACTTAATGAGACCCTGTCTGAAGAATAAAAAGAGCGGGGGGATGTAACTCAGTGGTAAAGGTGACCCTGGGTTCAGTCCCCAGTACAAAATAAATAAATAAAGAGATGGATAAATAAACACTACACAATGATTTAAAGAGTCAGGCCTACAAATGTGCACTGTAAATTCCTACTGGCTTTGGGAGATGGGTCTCAGATTTGGCCCTAGTTGCTTGGCAGATCAGAACAAATATGATTGGTTGTAAAAGAGACATGAGCCCAATAAGAGAACAGAAGTTCCTAGTTGGTCTTGTGTGTAAATACCAGAGATAAATATGTCCTATAAGATATAAGGTGTGATATAATGTGCTAAATCTTCTAAATTATTTATATGATATAAAAGCTAGATCTTATGGATACATATCCTTTAATGTAGTTCACTACTCCAATAATGTAGCTTCACTGATTTACTCATTCAATTAAGAAATATATAAAATATTTATTGAGAACTTGTTATGTGTCAGACACTGCTCTATGCTAGGGACAAACTGGTGGACAAGATGGTTAATGTGTCCCAGGTGATGGGCTCGGAAAATGGTGCTGAACAAATCTCTATACCTGGTTGGAAGAGTGCCTGGTGTTAAGGAGGTGATGCGGCAGGACTGGGGGCGGGTAGGGCAACTGGGAGGGAGAGCACAGCCTCTCTGAAAGACCACAGTGGGGACACACTTAAAAGTCGCAGAGGAGCTGGCCACGATGCAATTCGGAAAAACGCTTGACAGGCATGGAGAACACAATGTTTTAAGATCTCAGTGGGAGGAAACGACCTGGGACAATAACAGAGCAACTTATGTGGCTGAATCATTGTGAATGAGAGAAAGAGGAGCTACACTGAGATTAGAGGAAGACAAGGGAACCCACAGGCAGACTCCCTGGCTGTTCTTAGGCCAGTAGAAACAGGTTGGAATTCAGAATATGGGTAACTGAAATCCTCTGAGTTTCATCTCCTGTGGAACAGTTGAAAGACACTGAATACCACACACTTTGAAAGTACCTTCTCTGGGCCGGGTGTGGTGACGCTCATGCCTGTAATCACAGAGGCGTGGGAGGCTGAGGCAGGAAGATCACAAGTTCAAAGCCAGCCTCAGCAACTTAGCAAGGCCCTAAGCAACTTAGAGAGACCCTGTCTCAAAAATTAAAAAAAAAAACAACACAAAAACTAAAAGTGTGTTGTGTGGCTCAGTGGTTATGTGTCCCTGGGTTCAATCCCTGGCACCATCCCCTTCTCCCCTACCCCTGCAAAAAAAAAAAAAAAAAAAAAACGAAAAAAAAAAAACTAAAAGAAGGAAAAAAGGTATCTTCTCTGGCAAAAACTGGGAAATAAAAGCAGCGAAGGTCTGGTTGATTCTTCACCTCTAATTGCTATCTCAATTGGGTAGAATACTTGACAAGTCACGTGATTCTTTTTTTCAGGGCTGAGGACCCATCTCAGGACCTTGCGCGTGCTAGGCAAGCGCTCTGCCACTGAACTAAATCCCCAACCCCAAGTCATGTGAGTCTAAAGCTTTTTTTTTTTTTTAACTGTCAAGTTTAGTTCAATAAATTAATACAAGGGCACTCAAGTTCCTATAATTTTATACTAGAGAGCAGAGAGTAGAGTTTGGTATAAAATTTATGTAACATGGTCATAATAATTTCATAATGAAGAAAATGTCAAAGTAGGCATGCCCAGTTTTTCATGGTAGCATAAAAACATCAAGGCAATAATAGAATGTCTGATATTAATCAAAGACATTTCCTAGTACATGTCCAAGATAAACTGGTTATAAAAGTATACCCCCAGGTAAGTAAAAGAACTGACCTAGTGTATAAAGTTGTTAACTATAAGCCAATTAAGCTTTGGAGGTCTTCCAAGATGATTACAAAAGCTTTAGAGTGGGTTTATTAAGCTGTACTTTCTGACAGTGATTAGATGATAGAATCAGTTATCTACTGATGCCAATCTTGGTCCATGACAATACAGCATAGGACCAGTGTGTGTGAGCATCTCTTCTCTCCTTTGTTGTCTTCCTAGGGTAGGGAGAAGACTTAATTTTTCTCACTGTCTATTCACCCAGTAGAAAAGTCTTCTATGACCTGGGTTCTTGGGCCTTCTTGTGAGAGAGAGCCAGGGTTTGATCAGCATTCCACACTAAGATTTTTGACATGTGGAATGACTCAAGTTGCTTGACAGTGCCACTAAAAGGGTGAAAAATATTAATCACAAAGTCTCAAACGGACAATCTAAGAAACTCTAGATTTGACTTTTGTATTTGTTGTGACGATCCAACCATGCTTCTTAGAGACTATAATGTAATAATGCAACACATCTGCGGTCTAGATTCACGCACTGGTCTCCACCTGATTTCAGGAAGCAGCATACTATTCTGTAGTATTTTTTAGATTGATATTGTTTTATAGGAGGGATGGAGGTAAGTTGAAACAGCATTTTGTAACCTCCCTAATATTACTTGTCAGGTTTATCATATAAGAAATTTTAGTAAGTTTCTGAATTTTCTCTTCTTCCCCAATAATATATCTATTCACAAGAACTGTATTTCTGTTTGTACTGATAGTCGGTGTCGGTCAAGTTTCAGTGTGGGAAATAGGAATGTCAAAGCGTTGTTGGAAGAGAGTAGAATGTAATACGTACAAAGGACTGAGCAAAATAAAGGAATTCAGTGAGGGGTAGTGAAGCACCAGGCAGGAGCAACAGTGGGAAGACTGACCTTGGTAGCCCTGAAGAGGGACCAGTGTTGCCAAAACCCAGGGAGCCTGCAGCCAGGTAGAGGCTGGTCAGAACTCCACAGATGAAGGCAACCAGGGACCATCTGCATAATCACAGCCTCAGCACAGTAGGAGCATGAGCCTGGGGCAGGGGAGGGGAGGGGAGGATACCTTCCTTCTGTTCTCTCCTCCTTCCCTCTGTTCTCTGACTGGTGTCTGTATTATTAAACTCAATCCTAGACTTGTCTGATGATAAATTCAGAATTTTAATCTCGTTGGAGAATACAGCAGGGTACAACTAAGCAGATAGCAGATCTTGATGGGAAAATGGAAAGTAACCAGTTTAAAACCATTACATCTATTAAATATGATTTAATAAAAGACAGTTTTCTTCTAATAATTCTTCAAGTTTTATAACTTCCCATTAAATTCTTACTGTTAGTTTTTCTATGAAAAGTGTGTCTTTTATTCTAAAATTTTAGTTTAGTAAACTCTTTTTAAAGTATAATTACATACAGAGGCATACACATTGATAACAGACAGCTTGATAACTTTTGACAAAGTGAACATATACCGAGAAATCTTCACCCAGGTCAATGTGCAGAAAATCACCAGCTCCGTGGAAAGCCCCTGGTGGCCCCTGTCCCCTCAGAAGGGTGTCCATTATCCTGCTTGAGCAACAAAGATTAACTGTCACTGCTTTCACAAGTATTTTAGGGTATCATGTATCATATACTCTCTTGCATCTGGCTTTTTTTCCCTTAAAAAACATTTCTAAATTTATTTCATGTTGTTGTGGATAGGGCTAGCAGTAGATAAGTTCTTCTTGGTGTTGAATCACAGTGCACTGTGCGAATATACCATCCTGTATCCACTCTTCTAATGATGGATATTACTGTTCGTTGGCTCTTCTGAAGAGGGGCCCTGTAAGTATCCCTATATGTAGACTTTGGGGAATGCATGTGCTTTTTTTGTGGGATGTTTATCTGAAAGGAGAGTGTGCATATACTGTCAGCTTTAGCAGATGCTGCCCTCATTTCCAGTAGTTTGACCAGTGAACGTTCCCTCTAGTGTTAAGTGAGTTTCAAATGAGTTTCATTTGTTCCACTCCCGTACTTGACACTTACATAGTCTGTTTTCTTTTTGTTTGTTTGTTTTGGAATTTTAGCTATGGTGGTGGATACTGGTGTGTTTGCTTTTTGGTGCTGTGACCAACATACCTGAGAACAACAACTTGCAGGAGGAAACGTTTATTTTAGGTTGATGTTTTAGAGGTTCCATCCGTGATCTGCCAACACCCTTGCTCTGGGTCAAAGGTGAAGCAGAACACCATGGTGGAAGGGCATGGTGGAAGATAGCTGCTCAGGTCCTGGCACCCAGGAAGCAGAGAGAGGAGAAGAGGCTGCAGGGAAGATGTATATTCCAGGGCATAGTCCAGTGCCCCAATACCTTAGGTTACCACCCAGTCAGTCCATTCAAACTAGGGCAGACTAATTAGATCACAGCTCCCATAATCCAATCATTTCACCTGTCAGAATTTCTGCACTAACTTAGAAGCTTCTGGGGAACACCTCATATCCAAACTGTAGCATGGAGATATTGCATTATAGTTTAAATTTGTATTTCTGTGATGACTGATGAAGCTGAAAATCATTTCATGTGTTTATAGACATTTGAAAATAATATTGTGAGCTTCTTGCTCAAATACTTTACTTATTCTCTAGTAGATTGTTTTTTTCTTACTTTATATATTCTGGATTTGAATACTTTTTTGTATATAGTTGAATCTCTGTGTGTATGTGTGTTGCAAATTCCTTGCATTCTATGGTTTGCCTTTTTCAGAATTTTAGTGGTGTGTTTTAATAAATAAATCTTAAATCTGAACTATTAAATTTAACAATATATTCCTTGTTGGAGAGCACAATTTGTGTACATTTCAGAGATTTTTGCCTGCTTACCCAAATGTCACCATGTGCTCAACTATGTTTATCATTTAGGAACTTTACAGTTTACTCTTCACATTTACATTTGCCATCCATCTAGTATTTATCTTTTCACACATAGTACAAACAAATAGGTAAGATTTATTGCTTTCCGTGGTCTGTTCATAGAAAAGACTATCCTTTCTCAACTATATTGCTTGTGTTTAATTTATTAGAGTCACTTTAAAGTTATAAATTAATTCATGAAGCTTTGGCATTGAAGAACTGAGATTGTTTTCCATTCACTCTAGTATTTTTTGAGTTTTTTGGTAACATTTAAATGCATCCTACACTCAGGTTTCAGACTTTTCCTGTTCGTTCCTAGTTAGTTTTGCAAAAATCACCTCTGAAAATAACATATTTTCTCCCAGTACATTCCCTTATGTTTATACATATTGAGGGTATTATTTTCATATGCTGATTTTTTTTTACCAATTTACTGAAGTCTTTTGTTGTTTATAGTTTTCAGTTGTTTATCTTGGGTTTTCTAAGATTTAATCTGTAAATAATTAATTTTCCTCCTTTTGCTGAAATTTTTACTTCCTTTTAATGTGTTTTGCTTAGATTCCTTTTAGCTACTTTTTCTGAAAGAATTATAAATAATAGGAGTGAGAGCTGATACATTCATTGTGTTTCTATCTTAGAAGGATGCGTCTAGGTTTTTTTCTGGTAAGCACAATCATGTTTAGAAATTGCCCATCAGTGTCTTTTATTGTATTTAGAAATTTTACAACCACATTCACAAATGAGGTGAGTCTGTTCTGTTCTTCTGTTTTTATTTTTGGTCTGGCATAGTACCTAAGACAGGTTGGGGATTTAAAAATTAAGGCATGATTTCAGTTCTCTGTGGAGTTGTCCAAGACTAATGTTTTTTGTTCAGAAGATGTCTTTGGAAATTATTTCATTTAAAATAATTGTTCTGTTTAGAGTTTATTTCTCTTTTTGTGTTATTTTGAAATGGAAAGTTTTAGAAAAGCAATTCATCTAATTTAGTCTTAAAATAAATTCATATTGAGTTAAGTAAAGTACCTGCATGTTTAAATAATATATGTTAATTAGTCTCCATTACTCTTATTCTTTTGTGGATTTGTGCTATCTCTCTATTCTATTTTTCTTCATTTGGTTAACTAAGAATTTATGTATTGCTACATTTTTCTCTCTCAACTAATTAACCTGTTGAGATTTGCCTATGTTTCCAAATGTTCTATTTTTCTAAGTCACTGATTTCTGTTTTATTCCTTTACTAATTATGTCTTTAAAATCCTTTAGGTGATTTTATTATATTTTATTTGTAATGTCATGCATTGATTGCTCTATTAATTTATTTTTATTTTTTTATATTTAATAAATTTCCAAAGCTGAGAATTGTACTCTAGGTCCCGTTTTTATGTGAGTTCTATAGACCCTAATCTCAATTCGTTTTACTTTATTTCCTAAATAATCTATAATTTGAACCCTGTTTTTCTAAATTTCATAATTCTTTAATAATAAAAAGTGCTATATTACCAAGGTTTGTACTTTAATTGTTTTTGTGCTTATATTAATTTTTAATATTTCATAGTGAACAAATGTGAAATGTAGTTTTTAAAACTTTAATGGAAATTTCTTTGTGATGTTACATGTCATGAATGTGTTTTGAATTTCCATGAACATATACAAACACATCATATGTTCGGTATTTATTTCTGTTGCTCATGTCATGATCAGAGATAGGTAAATTTATTTGCTTTTGTGTATTTCTTTCTCCCTTTCTTAGAAAATTTTCTACTTGGAATTTCGCTGTTATACTTGGTAGCAAGACAACCATAGCATTAACATTTTGTTGTATATTATAAACTTTATTATTAGAAAAGCTGTACATTGTATCATTACCTTTGTCTCTGTTCAGCTTGGTTATTTATTATGTTTAGGATCAATAGTGGATTTTCTTTCTTTTTGAATTTTTTTTGTTTTATAATTTGGATGTGTTAGGTAAGTCTTTGCTTTTCAAAGTTAAATTTTGTCTACTACAAGGGAATTTCTTTCCTGTAGCCCACATTTGGGTTTGGGAGATAATTTGTGAGATTGGTTTTTTCAAATAATATACATATGAAATGAAATATATAAATCTACAATATATTCAAATGAAATGCATATGATACATATGATATATTATAGGTATATATATATATGTGTGTGTGTGCGTGTGTGTATACATATATATGCCAATTTTTGTTTTAGAACCATTTTAGATATAGGAAATAAGGAAGATAGCACAGGCAGTTCTCATATAAATCTATACCAAGTTTCTTTAATCTTACCTTAGTCTGGTACATTTGTCACAATAGATAAACCAAAAATGATACACTGTTGTGTAAAGTGTGTATTTCATTCATACATTTAAGCATTTACCTAATGTTTTCTTCCTATTCCAGGACCCCATCTAGGGTGCCAAATCATCATGCTTTCTCTGGATTTTCTTTATTGTAAAAGTTTATCATACTTTCTTGTTTTTGATGACTTTGTCTTCAGTGTTTATATTTTGTGTTAAGTTTTGAGGAGTACTGGTTAAGTGTATCATAGAAAGTCTTTCACTTGGGGGCTTATCTGAAAATTTCTTCATGATTAGACTGAATTTATGTCTTTTGAGGAGGAAGATCATTTTCATCACATCTCCATTAAAATTTTATTTTTGATATTCCCTACTCTTTGGAAGGAAGCCCATACATGCTCCCTACCCTTAATAAGTAAGAAACTGTGCTCAACCTTCTTGAGAACAGAGGTTTCCCATAAATTATTTGGAATTCCATTTTGTGGATTTATCTCTTCTCCAAAATTTATTAATGTAGTTAGTCTTCCTTTTATGTCAGCAGGGTCTCAAGAATATTCATTTTGTATATTGAGGTTATAATCCAACATAATCTTATCTATTTTATTGCTCAGTTATTCCCAGTTTGTTTGTGGAGTGCTTTCATTTGTCCCTTTGCCTTATTTCTACCAAACACTATGATTCTCTTAGTGTTCTTATTGTCTGATTTTACAAGTTTGTATGTTATTCCATGCTCATCCTGTATACTTCCTGATGAAATTCCAGAGTTAGTCATTTTCAGTCATTTATCCAAGAAGCCCTAATTTTTTTTTTTGATAGTTGTATTAGGAATTAAGATCTGCACTTTCTGCTTTCTGTTTGACATTTTCAGGGATACTTCTCTCTGCCATGCCCTTCTGCCATAATGTTCTGCCCTATCTAGGACCCAGAGTTATAGAGGTATCCACCCATGAACTGAGCCTCTGAAATCATGAGCCTAAATATATTTTTCCACCTGTAAGTTGTTCTTGTCAGGTGTTTTGGCCACAGTGAACAAAAAACTGACTAATACAGAAATTGGTACTGAGAAGTGGAGTTATTGCTGTGACTAATCTGAGCTTTTGGCTCAGAAGTCTTTAGAACTGATTTGGGGTAGCGGTTGGAACTTCAAAAAGCTCAGAGATGCAAGCTGGAAAAGCTTTAGAATGTCGTAAGCAGAGGTTAATGGATGATTCTGGTGGGAGCCCAGAAGACCAGAATGCTAATAGGACTATGGACAATAAAGACTGGGCTCATGGGTTTTCAGAGAAGGAGCACTCTATTTCAAATTGTACTAGAAGCCATTTATGTTTTATTTTGGCAAATAAATTGTCTACATTTTTCTCACGTCCTGAGATGTTTTTCTGTGACACTGAATTTAAAGATGATGTACTAATTTATCTGGCAGAGGAAATTTCAAGGTAGCATGGCATTCAGGCAGCGGTATGGATATTCCTGGAAGCTCTTAGCCAAGTCTACTGTGATAACTAGCAGCAGAAAGCAAAGCAGAAAACTTTGAAAAACTTGGAGTTTGGCCAGAAATATGTGAGTAAAACTAGATCTAAGGAAGTTGTGGTTATTAGGGACATTACAGCCACTAAAAAGATGGTAACTATTTTGCACAAAAGCAATAGGAAAGATGCCATGAGGGCACCTTAGAAGTTGTCAAGACTTGTACTATCTCAGGAGCCATGGTGCAAAAGTAAAAATTACTTTAGGAAGAGGCCCTGAGGGCACCCTGTTTGCACAGGGGGCCCCAGGAAGCTTTTCTACCATGATCAGCTGCCCAGGCACTCAGAGGCTGCTGCAGGCATGGACTTAGGAGACTTGGCTACTGCTTGAGATGGTGGCAAATCTTGGCATCAGCCATGTGGTTCTGGGTCTGCAGCAATGCAAGATGCTGGAGTTAGGGAGTCATGGAGGTCTACGCCAAGATTTCAAAGCAAGACCTGCGTTTTAATCAGTATTTTTGCTGTTGCAATTAAAAGACATGCATGACAAGAACAACTTTAGAGGAGGAAAAGTTCACTTTGCGACTCATGTTTCAGAGATCTCAGTCCTTAGACTGCAGTCTTCATTCCTCAGGGCTCGAGGTGAGGATGAATATTATGGCAGAAGAATGTTGTGGAGGAAAGCAGCTCAGAGCATTGCAATCAGAAAACAGAGAGACTCCACTCACCAGACGTAAAATATATGCCACAAAGCCATGCCCCCAGTGATCTACTTCTAGTCACACCCTTCCTGCTTTCAGTTTCCACCCTGTTAATCCTTTTCAGGGGATTGATTCACTGATTGGGTTAAGGATATCAAAACCCTCTAAGGCCTTTTGCATTGTCTCTCACATGAGCTTTTGGGGGTCATCAAGTATCCAAAGCATAGCAGCCTAGGAGACCAGGCAAAATGGAGCAGGGTCAGAGTACTTGAGGGCTACCCCTGAGAGGATGATGCTTGAAGACATGAGGAGAAAGCCAAAGCTGCAGTAGTGACTCCAATATTAAGAGATGTTAGTACAGTGGAATTTCTGTAGAGGAAAGCAATAGGAACTGAGCAGAGAAAAGCCCAGGGACAGGCCATGTGGGCTACAACCAGTAAGGCTACAGGGGCAGAGCTACAAAAGCCCTTTGAAGAGAACATCACAATGTTGTTTGTCCCAGATGTTGCATTTGGAGCTACAGGACTTTGTTGCCCACCTGGATTTTGGTTTTGTGTTAGTATCATCTGTTCTTTCTGTGCCCCTATTTCTCCTTTATGGAATGGAGATGTTTACTCTGTGCCATTGGATATCAAAAGCAATATATATCTTTACAAGGGAAAACATCCATGTCTTGGGTCTCAGATGAGATTTTGGATTTGAACTTGGAGTAATGCTGGAAGTTTTGAGACTACTATGGGACTGTTGAAAAAGAACTAAATGTATTTTGTATTGTGAGATAGGCATGTGGTTTGGGGGGGGTTAGAGGCAGAATGTTATGGTTTAGGTATAAGGTGTCGCTCCAAAGCTCATGTGTGAGATAATGTAAGAATTTCCAGAGATGAACTGACTAGATTATGAAAGGTGTAATCTAATTGATGGACTAACTCACTGATGTGGATTAACTGGGTTGTAATGATAAATCAGTAGTGGCTAGCCAGAGGAATTAGGTCACTCAGGAGGTGCTTTTGGGGATATATTTGTCATTGCTGAGTGGAGCTCTCTCTCTGTTTCCTGTTTGCCATTTCCTGAGCTGCTTTCCTCTACCATTTCCTTCCACCATGATGTTCTCCCAGAGCTATGGAGTTGGCCAGCCTTTGACTGAAACTGCAAGTCAAAAATAAACATTTTCTTCTAAAAAAAAAAAACAAGACAGAACCACCATCACCACCACCACCAACAAAAATAAGCAAGATCTACAATGCATGCTATGTACATTCATGGAAATATCTTGTTGAACCTTGTTAATACATACAATTAGTACATGTAAATAAAATATACAAAAGCAAAAGATTAAAAATACAACAACATCTGTGTTCTATGTATGATCTATGTGTTACTAATGAGGAGTCATTTCTTCTTGGACCTGTCAGTTGACAAAGGAAGGGAACATCTGTGTATTCTAATCCTATGTACATACATATACATATAAACATTTTTATATGTATACATCTCTATCTTTATTCACCAGTATTAATAGATCTGTAGTAATAGAACTCCATTAAGCCCTAACACTCAGTAACCAGGGTTTCCTGCAGATAGAGATCCAAATTGGAATTGTGTATTTTTACTTTCTTTCAATAGTTTTTTCAATATTATATTCCTTGGTTGACCTTGGTTGAACACATTCTATGAGAAGTTTGTTGTAATTCATATTTCTTTTCCTTTATTGTTAGGTATTTATTTCCTTATATCTTTTTCAAAAATTTTATTTTCTATTTAGATTCCTGCAGTTTGAATATGATATATGTAGGCTTTGATTTATTTTAGTATTTATCCTACTTGTTCTCTGAACTTTCTGGATTTATGGTTTATTATTTGACATTAATTTCAGAAAATACTATGCAATTAATATTCCAGATATTCTTTCCCCCCTCTTTCTTCTTCTGCAATTACAATTGTGTATAGTTACACCTTTGAAATTGTTCCTCAGTTCTTGAATATTCTATTCTTCCTTGCATATATATATATTTTTTTCTTTATGTCTTTCAACATATCAAGATTCTAATAGTTGCCCCCACCCTATTTTATAGTTTTTTAAAAATAATACATCTATTCTTTAATCTATACCTAGGTAGAAGGCTATAGATATATCTGTATCATATATAAACATAGATATAATCATCTTCGATGTCTGTAGTTTTTATCCATTCACTTTTTAGAATGAACCACAATGAAATAAGTATATATATATATCTTTTTCCTTAAACTTCCCTATCCCTTTAGAATGTTTTCTTAGGTATCTGTTGATCACATCCTTTGAATAAACATATCTCTTTCTTAGTTTACTGTTTAAATAAGATTTTTTCACATTCTGCATATGAAATTTAAGGATATTAATGTTACATGCATCTTTTTCCTTCCCCTCCATTTATAATTTTTTTCATTCTAGTTAATTTTGTTTTCCCCATGTCTCATCTTCATATCCATTACCCTGTTTTTAGCAGTATTGTCTCTTTTTTGGTGTTTCTCTGGTGGATTTCATTTTTGTGCTTCTTTTTCATTTCTTTCTGAGCCACATAAGATTATGTTTCATCTCCCTCTGTTGTCTCACTATATATTTTTCCTGAATTCTTGTAGTTCTTTGAACTCTTTGATTATTTCACCTGGCTAGTTTGAATTCATAGCAATGTTCTTGGCTAAGATTTTCATCTTCTTGGTGGCAATATTTTTTCTAGTTATTGTCTAACTTTGGTCCACCATTTTTTTCTTGTTACTTTCTTCTTAAAGTATTTTAAAATGATTGCATGTTGTATCCTTCTTCTATTATTATATGTTCTTGATTGAGGTTGACTAATTACATTTGAATCAGTGATTTTCACAAAGCCTATGTGAGCAGTACCTGGAAATTATTATAAGTGGCAGAGATTTATTTGTATGTTAATTGTTTACATTTATTTTTCTTCCAGTATCTACAAAAAACTTTGGCTTTTTAGCAGTTTAAAGGGACAATCACTCTGTCGTTTCTTAGATTCACTTACAGACTACTTTCTGAAAAGATGATGTGACTGTTTTTTCTCATTCTACAGTCCAAAATTTGTTCTAGAAAAGTCCAGTCCTTGGTTATGTTACACTTTTTCTGTTGTTCTAAACAATGTACATCAATCAGAATACTGATAGAAAGCAGGTGGCTCTATTAAATGGAGTAACTGGAGAGGATTTAATAGTTTGCTTTTAAGGTGATAAAGGAAAACACCCAGAGATGATGAAGCACCATCTGACTAACAATCAGGGAGTCAGGATTTCCAAGGATACAGGTATAAGAGACAGAGTTGTTACAGGAAGAGAGTGAGAGAGAGAACTATGGGTATAAGAGCTGATTTCCTAACAGGATACACATCCTTTTTAAAAGGATTGCCAACCTACAGCTCAATAGAGAAAAAACGGAAGAACAAATATCACAACCATATATTCTTTCTTCTCAACCATTCCCTGAGGTGATTTCCATTATTATTTTTTTTGTTGGTTCAACATAGACTTATATATTAGCGGGAATCATTGTTACATATTCATGCATACATAGATATTGACAGTGAAAGGTAAGCCCAATTCTAGCCTGGGATCTCCCCCTACTTTATCCATTCCTCTATCTCATATCTCCTGTGTAATACCCCCATGCTGTAGATAGAAATGAGGATATATATGTATATCAATTATTGAAATTTCTGAGTTTAAATGCCTACCTGAGTATAGTTTGACTTCTCATGGGAGTCTAGTGCACCCAGCATAATTCCCATTATTCAAAACCAACTGGAAACTCTATGTAGAGTTACATGGGTAATGCTGTCCATAGTGGTCAGCTGGCTGTAGGGTCAGAGAGATTGGAATAGATGTAGTGTAGATCTATAGAAGCAAACAGAAAATATCATGCTTATAATCAATGCAGTTTTATTTTGGGGTTAATCATTCATTTTAGATTAGTGGGAAGTGTTAGGCAAAGCCTGGTAAGCGTTGTCTGAGATTCGTATCCACAGGTTTCTTTTCTTGGTGAATTTTTGCACTCCAGTTTTAGGTTTGTTGCATCTGACAGCTTTCTCTGTTTTGTTTTTGGAAGTCTGAGAATTTCATCAAAGATCCATTTTGGGGTTTATTTCTTGTTGTGTTGAGTAATTTCCAAAAGAACAAGGGGAAGAGATGATCTAAGTGACCACTCTGGCTGCAGCATGATGGTGATTTGCAAGATTGTGAGACTGCACATGAAGCTGGCTCTAGGGAGGCTATTATAGTATTCTAGATGAGACATGGCAACAGCTTGGACTTGGGTTGCGACTGTAAAATGGCAAGAAGTATGTGAATTCCAAAAAGTGTAATAATCTAGTAGGGCTTCACTGATTGGTTGAACACAGTGAGCGAGGTGGAAACAGGTGTGGATAATTCCTACAGTGTTGCCATGTGCGACTATGTGGATGATGATTTCATTTATGGAGGAAGTTGTGTTACAACAATGCACTTATCTTCACCTTCATTATTTCTTGACCTCTGTGCCCTTCCCATTTAAGGAAATAAAGAGCAACTTTTAAAGTATCATTGACATAATTTGGTAAGGAGGCAAGTTAGCTGGATTAAAGCTTACTGATAGAATATACCTGAAAACATTGTGTATTTTACTGTCACAGCATAAACATTTGAAGGAATCTTCCTTCATTTCTTACTTTGTGATTTAAATTTACATACTTCCCCATCTAGCAGGAGAGATAGGTGGAGTAGAGAAGGATTCCACCATGGTAGAGGATGGGCAAAAGAGAGCACTGGGACTTTTATGCAAGTAGAGCTTAAAAGGGACTGATTTCACTGAGGGAATGGAGGAGATACATTCTCTATCCAGATGAAGAAGTGTAGTCCTGTTGGGCACCCCTAAGAGCATAGGTGTGAGGTCCTATACAGTGCTTAGGAAAAATAGACTAAACGCACCTTTCTCCAATCCTATGTTTGAAGTTAGAAACTTATTTGAAATTTGGGAGCTGTGTGTGTGTGTGTGTGTGTGTGCAAGTGCATGCATTGGTGTGTGTATCTGGAAGAGGATAGGCCATACTCCATAAACCTCCTTCATCTATCAACACTAGATAAATATTTTTTTATCAATGTGAAGAAATTAATTATTCAGTATTTCTTATCCCTGAGTGTCCCATCTTCTTGTGAGTGGATACAAGACCTAACACTCAGGCTATCCCAGAAACTTTTGATGAGGAGCAGCTTGGAGAGTGAAGGCCACAAACTCAGTTTTGGTGTATTCGATTTCAGGCACATGTGAGATAACCAGGTGCAGACTTTGGCCCATCAGGGTTACGCAATGTGAGGTTCAGTAGAGAGACTGGTGTTGGAGAGATAATTTTGGGTTTTACTGTTACACAGAAAATAATTGGATCTGCGGGAACAGATGATATCTTCCAGGGATCGAGTCCACAGTGAGAAAAGAAGTATGCTGGAGAAGCATGGAGTCCCTTCTTGCTCTCACCATCTCCGCCTGGCTTGAAAGGCCAGATAGTGGAGGATGTGTTATCATAGGAGACTGAGATGGGTCATAGGAAAGTACGAGGACAACCAAGAGAATCTGGGGTCACAGAGCTCCAAGAAATGTGTGTTTTAAAAGGATAGAGAGACCAATTCTGCCAAATATTGTTAAGAAGTCCTTTAAAACAAGGAAGTGAAACTTTGCATCGCAAAACTTACTGACTTCATTGAAAGTTGTTTTCATAGGTGATATAGCTGAAGCATATGGAAATGGGTTGAAGGGTCAATAAAAAGTAGAGACTATTGAAAACTATTTACAAGAGTTAAGAAGACAGAAGAGAAACAGGAGAATGTGAGGTTCAGTGACATCATGTTTTGTTTGTTTGTTTGTTTGTTTTTTGTTAAGGGATTGATTAAAACATGTTTAAGTGTAAAAGGGGGAAATCTGGGGAGAAATTTAGCACAGGGGCAGGGAACGAGAATCTCTAGTCATGGAGTCTTGGGAAGGTGGCAGGTAAGGGAGACAGTGAGACAGGGCACCCCTTTATAGGAGAAATGTTTTCTCCATTTTCAAAGTATGGAAAGAGGCTTATCTGAGTGCCTCTCTAAATTTGTGAGAGTTGTAAAGTTTCCTGATGATTATTTATCAGCAAAATTAGAGAGGGAATCATTCCCTGAAATACCAGAGGGTAGAGAAGGGTCAGGACTTGAGGAGAATGAGAAAACGGAAATGTAAGCAAACCAGGAAATGTTGAAGGCCTTGAGGATTTGAGAAAACTGAAATGTGCCCAATTGTATATTTTTTCTCCAGAAATGTGAAGTTATCTGAAAGATAAGGATTAAAGGTATGACCCTGGTGTCTCTGCCTGGCAGAGTTTCTATGTTGTCCCTCTCCAGTGTTTGAACTCCTGGCCACAAAAAAATCTAGTCTCATCTTTGAAGAACATCTCAGCCCTCTTGCTTAATTGAAGGGGCTTTTCTGGAAGATGTTCCATCTAAGGTTATTCTATTCTCTTACATGAAGTTGCTCTCGAAATAGTGATTAGAAAAGTTAACAGGTGGATTTTGAAGTAAGAAATTAATATCTGTCATTCAACCTTTAGTAAATATGCTGCCATTGGCCTCACTTCCCTGCTTCAAATTCAGCGTAAAGTACATTTTGAATACTGAAATGTGCCCAGTACATTAAAAAATATAGGATATAACTTTTTTGCTTGGCATAGTGCTGCACTTTTATAATCCCAGCAACTTGAGAGGCTGAGGTGGGGAGGATCACAGGTTACAGGCCAGGCTCAGCAACTTAGCAAGTTGAGTTAATGAGATCCTGTCT
Organism: Aplodontia rufa; assembly: GCA_004027875.1. Lineage (NCBI taxonomy): Eukaryota > Metazoa > Chordata > Mammalia > Rodentia > Aplodontiidae > Aplodontia > Aplodontia rufa. The sequence continues at coordinate 13,465 of PVKS010006916.1, read as the reverse complement.
CAAAATGCAAATAAGGACTGGGAATGTAGCTCAGTGGAAAAGTGCACCCAGGCTAAATCCCCAGTACCAAGAGGAGTGGTTGGAGAGAAAAAACATAGCTTCGTTTTCAGGGAAATGTATAATTCTAAGAGGTATTTTCTCCTCCTCCTCCTGTTCCTGCTCCTTCTCCTCCTCCTGCTCCTCCTACTCCTCCTCTTCTGCCTCCATCTCCTTTTGGTAATGGAGATTAAACTCAGGTGCACACAACCGCTAAGTCACATCCCTAGCCCATTTTTATTTATAGATGGGGTCTTGCTAAGTTGTTGAGGCTGGCTTTGAACTTGAGATCCTCCTGCCTCAGTCTCCTGAGACTCTGTGCCACCATGCCCAGCTCTAAAGCTATCTTCTTAATATTTACATTAAAACTTTCAAAATTATGTTAACTCTTCAAGTATTAAGTGCCCATATAAACCTGGTTTTAGAATACAAATAAGTAATTTCTAGGTTAATATGCTTTAATAATGCCTGATCTCTATGACAGCCTGGATTTGGGGAATTTGTGGTTTTGCTGGTTTTCTGATAACATTTCTCTTTAAAAGAGTGACAATTCATCTTTATGTGCTCTGGGGCAATACACTTTGAAGAACATAGGTAAAGGAGTTAATGTATAGATAATTTTTGCTTAGCTTTTGGGGAGAGTATGTCCCACTTTTCCAAAATTCTCTTGTTTCTTGTTTGTACCGGAATTTGAAGTACTCTGTCTTTTCCTGCATGTCATCCAACCAGTGATGAGGAATGTCCAGAAGGTTAACATGCCTTTGAAATAATGTTGTCTTCAAGTGATGGAGTGGAAGTCACACTGGAGCATGCTGAAGAGCCACTAGGAAAAGGAAAGCTGGGAGACAGCTCTTTCCAGAAGGTAAGGAAGTTAGCTTGTGAATTATTGAGTCTTAAGTATGGGTACTTACAAAATTTTACTTTGTATGTACAGGATCCAAATACAGAGAATGAAAGCAAACCTGTCATTTTCAGCTGTTTTATGTAACTTGTTCAGAGTTACTAAGAGACAGGGATACTCTAAATCATTTTTCTGCGAAAGAATTGTTTTTGTAAGAGTCATGTGTGGGTAGCTTTCACTTAAAATTAAAATATTTTGACAAATCAAAACTTCAATGAGAACCAGTGTGACTAAATTTAAATCCATACATTGAGATATAAAAAGGCACTACTCACATATTTCAGCTGTCAAAATTCCTGGCAGAGTGGATTAGTGAAAAAAGAAGGCATAAAAGAGCAAGAAAAAATGTATCTGCCAAGGAAAAAAGGATGGTTATAAATACAAATTTTATCTGCAGATTCAAATGTTTTCACTAAACATTTCAAGAAAGGATAATTAAGAATCTCAGTAAAAGGATTTAGAAAGTCAAAATGAACATGAAGACAGATCATGCAAATGACAGTGGTCAGAAATCTCCAATAATTTTTATCTAAGATCTTGTCATCTCACTGAATATGAATGCAATTCTAAGTTGGAGATATTAGGAAACCCAAGATCAGATTTGTGTTTTTCTTGTTGATATTCAGCTAGAAGGGTAAGTGATACATTATTTAAATAAAGAATAATAAATCCATTTGAAAGGATCAGATCAAACTCATACAGATATGTATTATTCTCCCAGAACTTTACAGACTCCAAAGGCAAGTAGAAGACCCCAGAGGTTGTACAGTTCATTTTTCTGCTCTTAGAGCACTCCAGAAAGACAGCTTTGTTTCTTCTTACTGCGTTTGTGGATATGTAGTTGCTATACTGTTGGTCTAATCCCTGCCCCCTCTCAATAAATTTTGGTTTATTGATTCCAGCTCTATCATCTTCAGCATCCCATCTGTTCAACAATTAGTGAACATCTATTTCATGAACTTGACCAATCACTTCCTCATGGAAATTCAGTGAGAAGTGGAATGAACTAGGTGTGCTGGGAGTTTAGAGATGGACTTTAAAACAGGCTGGGAAGCCCTAGGGAAAGCAGGGCATTTCGGGAAGAGGAAAGAGTCAATGCAAAGATGTGAACGTGTCAAGAGTGTGATGGCTTCCAGAAGTACCATTCGCACTGGGTGTAGGCCACACCTAGTAGGGAGATGGTAGGAGGTGAGGTTAAAGCAAGACTTCCCAAAGTGCCTTTTGAGTAACATTAGTCCTGCTAGAAGCACTGCAAACACTGTTTCAAGTCTCAATTGCCCTTTATAAGCAAAGTAAATCTTATCCATATCCTGGAGATTCATAAATGTATTATAACATTAATATTGTAAAAATACTATAATATTAAACTTTATTTAGCATCAAACTTAAGGTACCAAAGCACTGTTTGTTTTAAGATAGCCTTTCAGCAAGTAGGAACAGTGTTCCATGGTGCACACTTTGAGAAAATACTAGTATGGGAGAAAAGGTCGTGAACTTTGAGCTTTATCCTGAACATACTGAAGGGCACTTGAATAATTTTAATCATGGAATTAACATGACCAGACTTTCATTTTAGAATTCTCTGGCAGCTTGGGAGGATGCCAGCTTTACCAGCTTTGGAATTTGCAAGGGAAAGGAGTGAAATGGAGGGAGGAAGCATAGAGGCCACAGTGGCATTTCAGAGCAGTGCAGATCAGAACTGTAGTAGCTGTGGCATTGGGAAGCGAGGATAAATCAGAGGCATGCTGGTGAGGGAGAGAAAATCTGATGGGAGTAACTAAGAAAGTCAGGGGCTCCAGAAGCTATAGGAAGGATTGGTGGGAGGGCAGGAATGGGAAGACACACTGGAGCAAGAAACCTTGGAGCAGTATCAGGTTGAGTCCAGGCAATAAAGGAAAAGCAAAGGGGCTTACAACTGGAGCAAGGGCTAAAAGGAAGCTGAGGTTAATGGCGGGAGCTTCAGTTTCCCTGATCACTAAACAGTGGCACTGGGCATTATCCAAGGCTTCCTGCTGCAAGTCTGTGGTCTGGTCAGATTTTGTCCATTGAAATCATTAGCAAGAGTGTCCCATGCTGTGACTCCTCTCCAAGTGGTATGGTTAGCTTCACAGTCATTTGACTTCCTTTACACCTTCTGCCTTCTGGGCATCTACAGGCGGTCATGCCCACCCTGCAGAAGGCTTCCTCAGGGACATGTTAGAGCCTCAAGGAACTTTGCTTGGCTCTGCCAGCTGCTTCCACTCCTGGTTTTAGTAGTACTCCTTGTTTGTAAAATATTTCTTTACTTTCCCACCAGCCCCTTTATAATTTAATTCTTGTGCTCCCTTAAACTCAGGATTAATTTTGCTTTTCCTTCTGATCATCCTTGTAAACTAGCTTGAGACTGGGAGCATGTCCTTGTAGGTGACTACCTAACATCTGCTAGGCTGAATGCTTCGGTAGGTTGACCAGCTGTCCTGGTGTTCCTGGACAGAAGAGTTTCTGGGATGTAAGAGTTTCTGTGCTAAAAATAGGAAAGTCTCAGGCAAACTGGGACAGTTGGTTGACATGAGTTACTCTGTTACTCCCTGCTGTATCCCAGCATAATGCCTGTCACATGATAGCCTTTAGGTTTTTTAAATGAATACTTGCTATAATTAGTTGAACACCAATGTTTTAGCAAATAGTTATAGGTACTATATCATTTTACTTGATAGTCAATAATACTCTGCACCTTTTACAAATGAGAAACTTGAAACTTGAGAGGTTGCTAACTGTCCAGGGCCACATATCCAGTAGGTGGCAGTCAGGAGATGAACCCAGATCTGTCTGATTTCCAACTTGTGTTATTTATGGAAGCCAAGGATGCCTCTGTAACCTCCCATCATCCACCTGCTGGGGTAGTGAGTTAGTGCTGAGTTTTGGGAGCTGTCAGAGATAGGCTCCAAGGGAATGAGAAATGTTAATAGAGTCTAGCCCTTTGTAAACTCTCAGTAATAGCTACCACCCTTCTCTCTCCAGGGTCCTTTTCCCCAGGGAAGCTTGTTATCTGCAAGAAACATGAATTCGTGAGAAAGAGAAAATTCCTAACTATCAGCAGGAGTTAGAAATCAGGCATTTGTAATAACTTTTATCTTCATGTGCATAACATGAAACATATTGCTTTAATAACCTTAAGCCTTCATGTACTCTTTAAATAACAGTGTTCATAACTGAAATTAAGATACCATAAGGATAAAAGGTAGGATTTCTCTTGTGTGTTTACTTACAGGTATTTTTGCATTGGAACTGGTGCCCTGTGTGTTTTCCATTGACTATCTATCTCATGACAATTGTTGGCTGTGACATCTTCCACCATAAGTCTCTGATTACTCAAAATCCTCTCAGTAGTATAGATTTGTAATGCAGTGTTGAGTTTTCTTAATACACTATTATTATCAGATCACTCATGTGGCAGCTATTATTTCAGTATAATAAACAAATGTAGTTCATAATTGTAAATTGTATTGTGATTAATGAATGTGTCACTGTGGCACAGCAGTAACATATTTGCTCTCTGTTTAATCAAATTTAAAAGGATATTGAGGAAGGAATGATATGACACCTACTAGAGATGAATCTGGCAATTAAGCTCCAGGTCAGTGTTTCTTTTTCCTGAATATGGACAATTTCTTTGACATGAGCAATTTAGGTAACCAGATATTATGGTGGACTGAAATATATGTTCACAGGGTCACACATCCATCATCATTTAAATAATCTGGTGTGAAAGATGCCCTCCCATACTTTAAAAGAATAAAAATTAAAGACATAGACATGTAGTCAATTTTTTGCCTATTTTTTTCTTAAAACTCTTACCTAAATTGTCACTGTCTTGCTTCTCTGTATGAAATACAAGCAACTTAACCATTTGTAGAGTTGGTTAGCTTAGAAGATTAAAATTTAAAACTTGTGTTTATATTAGTGTTGCTGTAATATTCAGTAATAAAAATGAGAGCTTAAAACAGAAAGATATAATTGGTTATAAAATGATCAAAGAAATATTTCCATGAATAATTTAAAGGCCAATATATTTTATAATGTCAAGTCAAAACAAAACTGACCCTTGCCACTAGAAATTGAGCGGTATTGAAGTTTTCATTTTTGAAGGAATTGTAAATATTCTTTTGTATACTGCTAAGTATTATGAAGATTTGGGGCAGTCAATGTGAATATTCAAAGTGTGATAATCTCAGGATCAATGTGATGGTTATTGATGAAAAGAGAATCAAATCACAAATCACTCATTTGATAAACTTATTACTTTTTGTCCTTTTTTTCTTTTTCTGCTTTAAAAAATGCAGTTCTCAACTATCCAACCAATATGTAAATACGTTGGTGATAAAGGAGATTTTATGTGTTCTTGTATCCTCCAAAAAGACCAGCATGGTAACTCACATCTTCTAGGCTTTTGTAAATATGTATCGATTGCTTGGTCTATGATTTTGGAATAACTCTTTAAAGGACATGGGAAGATTGTCATTGAGACATGAAAAATAAATTGATGTGACATATCTCAAAGTTGAGGGATTAATCAATTATGCTTCACTTTTGAAAGAAGGAATAATATCTCACTAATTAGCAGAATTTAATGATCCATCCTTACCATCAATTTGTGGCTGCTGTTGCCCAAAGGACCAGGTTCCTGAATTGGATGTGGTCAGCTAAATATAGGCATCTTACTAATGCCTAGTAAGGATCAGCTTTTGTCTATACTCAGTAAGCATTATTATTTAAAATGTTATTTAAATTATTCTCAGAATATTATGAAAATTTAGGGAATATTGATGCTTTAGTTTACACAACTTTTTTTGGGGGTGGGGCTTATCTTAAACAATTGTCAAAATGTAAACTGATAACCATCAAGTTGCATTTGGTTTCCCCTAAGGAGAAATAACTTCTAAGAGGAAGGACTTAAGAAGGCTAAAGACAAAGAAACAATAGCACTGCTGTGTGAGATGTAAGGTAAGGTCTAGAAGCTTATCTTTTCTACTGCATGCATGGAAGGATCTAGACGTTTTAAACATGTGTAGGTTACAATGATTTCCCACTAATTGATGTGGGACACTTGGAAAGGTTATCTGTGGTTGTGACAGAGAAGTTAGCTCTTGGACCTTCTAATACTGTGGACTATTGAGAAAAAAATTCAAGAGAGAATCTCAAATTGTCTTAGGTTGCTGTGGTGTGAATATGTTCCTCCTAACTTCATATATTAGTAACTTAATCCCTGAGGTCATATGTTAATAGTATTTGGAGTGGGGATCTTTGGGAAGCAATTAGGATGAGATGCGGTCATGCAGGTGAAGCCTCCATAATGGCACTAGGCTTTACAAGAAAAGGAAGAGAGGATCAATTTGACACACTTACTCTGTCTTGCCATGTGATACCCTCCACCATGTTTGCCATATGATACCCTCCACTATGTTATGTGCAGCAACTAAGCCCTCTCCAGACCAAGGAGATGCCAGCACCATGCTCTTGGACTTCTCAGTCTCCAGAATAATAAAAAAATGAGTTTCTTTTCTTTATAAATTACCCAACCACAGGTATTTAGCTATTGCAACAGAAAGTGGACTTATAGGTCTCTCTCTCTTTCTCTTTTTTCATTACCAAGAAAAATACTGTAGGGGGCTGGGGTGGTGGCCCAGCAGTTACGGTGCTTGCCTCGCATGTATGAGTACTCAAGTTCAAACCCCAGCACCATGTACACAACAAAGTGTCAGAGGAATGAAAATCACATGAAAAACTAAGTAAAAATTGCTTCTTTCTCTCTCTCTCACTGTCCCTCTCTCTTCCTCTTTTTTTTTTAGAAAGAAAAGCACTGTAGATTTTCATTTCTTAAGAAAACTTTATCTAAAAGAATTGTTTCTTTGATTAATATTACTTATATTTACTTACTGTAATAAAGTTATGTTTCTACATCAAAAAATGTATTTCCATCTCTTTTTAAAATATAAATGATGATACTCTACGTTCTTCAAAAGCGCAGATGTGGTATGGTGATTCAAAATTGCAGGTCCAGTGTTTTTGAGGAGTGAATAAGCCTAATTTTAAACTTTATCATTCTCACACTAAAAACAGAGCATTGAAATATGTTGTGTGCCTGAATAGAATCATTAATGATGAATTAAGCAAACCATCGATTTGGGAACAGAAGGGACAATGTGGCTTCTATTTACTAAGTTCCAGAATCTTTTGAAGCAAACTACATATTACTGAGCAATACTGAAACTCTAAGTTCCTGGCTATATATTTATTTATAGCAATCTATACTTTATTCCTGAATAAAATCTATAAAGGAGCCAAGTAATTAAAAATTCTCCCTTCTCTCTACAACACAACTATGGGAATGCTCTAAAAATTCTCTGGCAAACAACATTTTAGAAGATACTTTAATAGAGTAAATTTATTAATTCAGTCAGGAAGGTAACTGGTTGCATCAAAGTTTATTTTTTTTAAGTTTTACTGATACATAATTTACCTACCATACAGTCCCATTTATGTATACACCTTATTATTCTTTAGTGTATTCTCAGCACAATCAATTTTAGAATATTTTTCTGATCCCAGAAAGAAGCCATATGACTATTAGCAGACACTCTCCATCCATCCAAACACCAGTTCTAGTTTTGTGGAACTGTCAAAGCAGAAGAGATGTCTCCAGAGAAGGATCCTAGGAGCTCCCAGAGGAGGGGGAACTAAACTTAGGACCAGCAGGGTTCTTAGCATACATGATGGAAAAGAATTTCAGCAGAAGTTAGACAAAGGCAAAGACAGGTTTGTTTAGGAAGGTAGATGCATGCTCAAGGGAGAAGGTGGGCTATTTGCAGAATGAACAGCCCTGGCTTGGGCTGGTGATCCAATATTGATGGAAGGGCTGCATCAAGGGCTGGCCTGGAGGTGCAGCCAGAGTGGAGCTTCACCATTTCATGCCAGTTTTTCCCTGTGCTTGTGTATTTTCCGCATTTTACAAGGGCATGGCCAAGGGTATGTTACTCAAGATTTACAACTGCTTTCTGCATCGCAAAGGCTTGTGGAAATTTCCTCTAAGATTTAGTATTTCACTTTATCCTAAATCCTTTTGTCCCAGAATCTCTTATTTACCTCTGAATCTTTGGACAACACTTGGTCTTTGGTGACTAACATAATGTTTTCAAGGTTTATTCATGTTCCAGTGCATAGTCAGGCTCCATTCCTTTATGTTGCCAAATGATATTCAATTATAGGATCATTCTTCATTGCATTTGTCCATTCACTAGTTGATGACCACTGGGTTTGCTTCCACTTTTTGGCTATTATTAATAATGCTCTGAACATCTCTGTTCAAATTTTTGTGTAGAAATTCATTTACATTTTGGGGAAATATATACCTGAGAGTAGCATTGCTGAGTTAGATGGTGACTCTTATCTTTAACCTTTTGAGGGATTGACAGTGTGTTTCAAAGCACCTATGTGTGTCACATTCCCACCTGCATGTTGGTTCCAACTCTGGATTCTGATACTAATCCATCTCCAAGGCTCCTTGTGGTTGTTAAATTTCTTTGTTTTTTCTTAGCTGCATGGTTGGACTATTTTTGATGAAATTTGCTCCTCCTCCTGTTCCCCCCCAAGTTGCTCAGAGGGTGCAGTCGTTGGCATTGCCCAGATCCCCTGTCTTGACAGTGATTTTACAGGGTTCTCTCTGTCTTTTCCCCTGATCTCTGCCAAACTGTCTTTGATAATATCACATCCAGCACCTACCCTCCAGTAATTGCTGGCCAATCCATCCATTGTCTTCAGCAGTGTCCTGGGACGTAAATTGCTCCATGGGCTGATCCAGTTGACTTTCAGCCTCTTTGCAGGAGCGCTTTGCTCTTTTGAAGCTAGCTTGTGAGGTTTGTTCTCAGCTCAGAAGGGTTCTTCTTAGTTATATATTTGCCCAGTTATCTTCAAATTCTATCTGTCCTATTGTTTGGTTGTGCTTTCATGGAGTAACTTACACTCCAAAATTGCTTACAAGCAAAACCTCTGCCTCGTTGCTGCGGTGTTAGTAGCAAGGACAGTTATCCACTTTGTGAAAAGTGGCAACCCTTCTCTTCAAGTGTGGCATTGTATGGGGCTTTAACCTATATTTTTTGTTTGATTTGTGAAAGCGTGAGAAAGAATCAAATTTTTAATTCATTTTTTTCTTCTAGTTTTTGTTTCTCTGACATTTTGTTGTGTATATGGTGTTGGGATTCCAACCCTGGTCCTTGTACATGCCAGGCATGTGTTCTACTGGTGAGCCACTGTTCCAGCCCCAGCTCTGGTCTTTTAGCTTACCTTTTGGGGCATGGAAAACTGGTCTTATTAAGAAGAAAGCTGGGACAAGGACAGGGGTGAACCAGTTTCTCTCTTGATGAAATTGGAGTAGAGCCTCCATTTGGGTGAGGGTTGGATGGAGCAAGGGAGCCCCAAACTGTTCAGCCACTTTTGCCTGAAATACAGCTTCTACAGCACACAGAGAATGACAGGAGAAGCAATGGTGGCTCACCTGAGAGCCTGAGGGAGGAGATCCCGGTGTTGTTGGCTGCTCCTGAGGTGGAAGAAGGGTAGCGGTGGTGCAGATGCCACAGACTCATGACCCTCACTAGGATTTCATAGATCATCATAAATGTTTTTCCCTTTGTTATATGCCCTTAGGACAACATACAGAGTCTTTAGATGTTCTTTTCTTCTTTTGAATAATTCTCAACAGTTATGATTGTTTCATTGGTGACGGGGTCCACTGAGGCCCTCCCATTGCCATTTCTGAAGAGTCTCTCCCATGCTTTCTGGAGAAGAAAGTGTAATCTGTGAATATGTCAATTTGGTTAATGCAAAAAGAAAGTTCTGAGAACTACAAAAGAACAAGAGCAGAGTATCTATGAACTATAAGAAGTTGGTATTATGTCATGCTTTTGCAGTGGAAACCTGGTTACAAGAAGATAATGGGCTATTACTGCAGTGTTGAAGGAAAAGAGACAAAGAAGAGCTATTTATTATCTCAGCTTCTGTGGGACAGGATTACAGGCACAGCCCCCCTGGGATTTCTTTTCAGGGTCTAGATGTTCACCAAGCTTTGTTCTCATTGGCGCTTGACAGAGGAAGGTTGTGCTTCTAAGCTCCCTCCAGTTCTCGCCGAATTCATCTCCTTACAGCTGTGCAACTGTGGTCCCCTTTTTATCACGTGCCATTGGCTGGGGCCTGCTCACTGCTTAGAGCTTTCCGCAGTTCCTTACTATGAGAGCGGCTGTGTTCCACTCTCACACTGTGGCAGCTTAGCTGAAGACCCCTAAGGGATTTTTGTCTCCAGTTTTCTAAGACTGAGTCTTATATAATGTAACAATAGCAGGAGTGACATGGCATTGCCTTTGCGGTATAAAATCACCTAACGAAGGGTTTGGCATCTTATTGCGTTTCTCATAATCTATCTTTTAGAATCAGAAGCACATTCCATCTGCACCCAAGGGGAGACTCAATGGCAGAATACAAAGATTTTATTTAATTTCAGAATGGCCAGTGGTGGGCTGCTGGTTAAACAGTTAGCTCAGGCAGAAGAGCTGGTGAACATTTCTCCATGCTTCCTTGATGCTGAATCTCTCCTTTCGAGGCAGTGCCCTAATCTTCATGCATTTGCTCTGTGGTCTCAGATGGGAATCACAATATCAAATTACAACATACATTATTTATTTTCCATTTCTGCTTTACAGTCCATGGCTTCTTTCCAAGGAGCTGGGTACATCCTTGACAACTTTTAATTATAAACTCGATTTTCAAAAAGGTAGAAGAAGAACTTTAGGAGAGGAAAGGTGTGAAGAAACAGGATGGGGTTAGTCAAGGGAAAATTTTAGAGGACAGAGGCATGCCTGGGATAAAGGAGAACAGAAACAGCAAGGAAACAGAAGGGAAGATTCGTTCTTTTGTTCAATAGCAAATCAAGGAAGGAATGAAATTAGTTCAGTTACTTATTCAGATACCTATTTTTTAATCTTTAGCTAATCAGTTAGTGGAAAGCTAAAAAGAAGCTTAGAAGTTGCAAGCAACATTTAAGGCTAAGGCATTACTCTAGATTAGCACAATGAGTTTCATTCTACAGTCAGCAGTGACTCCAACTAAATTTATGAAGGCAGTCGGTGACTCAATGTGACACAGAAAGGCTATTTCTCTTTACTGATTTTTTTTAAATCGCCCTGTCTTTCTACATGGTTATAGTGTTTGGTAGATTGCAAGTGCAGGTCGGCGTAGAAGCTGCTGTTGGCTTTGATTTCTAGAAGCTGATTAATGAGGGTCTTTCTAAGAAAGCAGAAGTTACCAATAAAATTGACTTTAATGGGTGCTCAGGGTGCTGTTATTACACAGCTGCAGACAATAAGCCAAGAGAGGAACAGCTGATGTACATCTTGAGATTAAGATAAGAGGTGGTGCTTAGAGCTTTCGTTTAGTAGAAATTGCAAAGTATTTATATATGGTTTATATATGGTATTCATAGTGCATTCATTGAATTGCCAAGAGTATGGTATTAAGAGGGTCATGGATCTAAAGCTCAAAATAATTTGAGTGGAGGCTGAACGTCACTAACTCCGGCCAGTCTTCTAGCTTGTGTGGTGAGGGAATGAATTACAAATTGGAAAATCTGCTCACATCAATCACCTGGTTAATCCCTTTGCTGAATTTTTCTCCTTGGATTTTAGGATGAATTATTAAAGCCTTACATGACCTACCAGGCCTCCTGTTATTTTGTCCTTGACTGGAGTTCCAGCTTTCTTTGGTTTCATCATTTTCCTTCAAAGTATCTGACTCAGTTTTCTTCCAAGTTATTCATACATGCGCTCCATCTGCTACTAATTCTTTCCCCTTTACTTTCTCTCATTGACCTGATTCATGGGTTCTTGTCTCAGGTCAAATGTCCCTTCTTGGTCGGGGGGCATCTTTTCCTCACCCTCACAGTAAGGAGTCTCCCTGTTGTATGCTCTTAGACCTCCTTCTCCCTGCTGGCATCCATACCACCAGTAATATTGATCAGGAAGTGCTCATGGTCCACCTTCCCTGCTGATCTGAAAGTTCCATATTGTGTCCACAGACCTCCTTCAACAACCCAGCAAGCTCCTCTGAATCTATATTTGGGTCAAGTGACGAAGAGCAGGACTTCAGCGTGCAATGTAGCCAGTTACTGGGTTGACTTACTTACTTACAGTTAGTTACAGCCAGTTATTGTTAACCGTGGACCAGTCACTTAATTTAAATTTATTTCCTTTGTATGAAAAGGAATGTTGTCTTCTTTGCCCATATTTTTGCGAATTAACTTAAATGAGATCACACATTTGAATATGTAGGGATAGCATAAAAACCACACAAGGAATTGGAAGGTGGCCTTTGCATGATAGAGAACTCATTTTCTTTCTTTGTATTTTTAAATGATAGTTACTAATCTAAGTACTAAGAAACACAACTTTTATTTTGCAACATACATAATTAATTTAAATTAATTTTTGATAGTTTTGGCTTATTTCTGCCTTTATTCTCTTTGGGTCATTGGCTTTTTATGTTGAGCAAAGAGGGTGATATAAGAGCTACAGTTACTTTCTTCTATAGTCATTTGTGGACATTCCTGCCACAGGGTGAGAACTTCAGAAAGGATGTGTCTGTTGTGCTATTCTTGTTGTCTTTGATCCATAGAAAATTTCTTTGCCTACATATTTCTTTTCTATGACTATGTTAGGAGTGCAATAAAAGACAAAAAAAAGTTTGAGAAATTGTACAAATTAGCTTTTAAGAAAATGTTTAGCATGTTGCAGGAACTATGAAAATGTAGTACAAGATCACCACTTGGATTTCAATGAGGCACTACTTTTTCACTGATGTCATTTTTATTTAGTTAAATCTTTGTATTGCTATTTCCTATAGCATTTGGGACAGGAAATCTTAATGTCCTCATTTTGGTAACAAGGCACAGAAAGGTCAAAGCATCTTGCCTAAGGCCACGTGGATAATGGAGCTGGCATTTAAACTCTTGCCTGCTATGCCACTCAGCACAACAGTGGAAGCACATTTCCCAGGGTTAAGAGTGAACAACAGCCACCCAGGGAGCATTATTTTCTAAATGCAGTTTCCCTAGACCTATTATCAGAGATTCTGATTTAGTGACCTGTTTTGGTCTTAGAATTCTGTATTTTTAAACCGTGTTTCTAAGGCAGCTATTCCTTAGGGCACCTGGAAAAACATGGATCTATATATCCTGAAAGAAAAGTCCATTGCTCCTTTGAATTCTTTTATAAAGCAAATGTAGGACTAGAATTCTAAAGTGATTCTCTAGGTACAAAAATAATTTCTATGTGTATACACAACTTTATCTTGTTACAATCAAAATTAATATTAGCTAAATCTAATATTAATTATGCAATTAAATATTACTTCATTCTCAGTAAAGAATTCCAGAATAGGGGCTGGAGCAGTGGCTCAGCAGTCATAAATATTGCCTGGCATGTGCAGGGACCAGAGTTCAAACCCCAG